>ML304466.1:0-20615 GCA_005239505.1 Nicotiana paniculata
ATTATGCCCTGGATGTAGAAGATATTGAATACTATGACTATTGGGAGCTAGATGCAATTGGCAAGAGGATAGTAAATGAAGACAAACACCAATGGCCATATCTCAGGATAAAGGTTGCAAGAAAATAAATGAAACAAAGGGAGGAAGTGAAAGGAGCCTGGAAGATAATGGTTATCATAATCAAGAGGAGAGTGTGATGATCTATTTTAGAGCCTTAGCTTGTCAAGTATCAGATGGATATGAACAAATCAGTAATGAGGAGTTCATGGTTGTCCATTGTTACACTAACTTTGTTGTCTGTTTTGCAGGTACAATCTCAGTGCTACTGTCATCTGAATTACCAGAATTGGGGATAGCAGTGCCAAGTATTCATTCCACTGGAAGGACAATCAGGATAGGAAATAACATCGAAGGAACAAAGAAAAATCACCAGGAAATGATACAATACTTATACCTGTCACTCACTACGACTTCCAAGGGTGGTATTAGCACTATGTGCTCATTCCCTGGAAGAAGGAAAGGTGACATGCATAAGTATGTGGAAGCAAAGATGGAAGAANAGAAGGATACCTTATGTAATGCACAACAGTCGTGTTGGAGCAAAAGGTATCAGTTGGTGAAAGATATTAATGAAAAAAAAAGAGAATACACATGCCAAAGGAACCAAAAATAGTATAACTGGACTGTCTATAAGTTCAGTATACTTTACTTGGTTTTCCCTAAGGATAACTGGAACAAACGTGCTCCAAAACTGGGATGGTTATAAGGCAAACTATGGAGACAGACTATGGAGACAGTGAGTGAAGCAAGAAGCTGATAGACACAAAGGGATCGAATTCAAATAGTTGATATGAAATGCACATTAACATTCTGGATCTTACTTGAAGCAATGATTATGAACTACACATGGATCGAGCAGCACAACATGAGTGATTATCAAGGCAACAAAGTTTACACATTATCTTGGATAGTTCTTATGCAAATTTTAGACAGTAGTGTTCATAGTATTAGTATTTCAGTGTGTAATATCAAGTTTGGGATGTTCAAGCCCAAATTTGATAATAGGATTTATGTAATAGGCATAAACTATGGTTTTGCACCTTGCAAGACGACATGATACTTTGTTTTATTTTACTATATATAAATAAAAACTAGCCCTAGGCACTGCCTAGTGGACTGCTTAAAAAAAACAAACGGGGGGAAAATTGGGCCGTGACAAGTTGGTATTAGAGCTCTAGGTTTATAGGTGCTACGAGTCATAAGCGGGTTTGGTAGAGTCTTGCGGATCCGTACGGAGACGTCTGTACTTATCTTCGAGAGGCTACGGAACTATCAGGACATTTCACTTCCTTCATTCCTATCGTGCGAGTTCATTGATCTTGAAGTTTGAAATTATTGTTCCATTCTCTCACCGATGGTGAGGACACGAGCGGCAGTTCCGGATGATGTTACACCGAAGTAAATGTCGAAAGGGTCAGAGACAGAGGCTAACGAGTAGCACGTGCCGCAGTTAAGATGCCTACCGGAGCAGCCGTTGATGAGTCGCCAGTAGTCCTAGTTAGGGGATAGGTACTGGGGGTGCCTGTTTCTACACCGGACTTTAGAAGACCGAAAGGAGTTTTGAGTACAATTGGTACATCGGCTCAGGCCAGGTTGATTCTAGTGCACCAGTTTCTTCACAGATCAGGGGAGGAGTTCAGATTCCCATCGTCTACACTCCAGAGCAGCGAGATCATATTGGTCAAGTTCCAGTTTTCATGGCAGCACAACATGTGGTTTCAGTTCAGCCCGTGGTTAGGACAGCAACATCGGAGGTAGAGCACCTTGGGATTTAGAGGTACTGGAAGTACCACCCTTCTATCTTTCAGTGGATTGGTGGCGGGTAATGCCCAGGGTTTTCTGGAGAGTGTCACCATATTCTTCGTACATAAGGTATTATGGAGACGAGCGAGATTTCTTTTGTCACGTCTCATGTCCAGAGTAGTGGATTGATCAGTGGTGGTGGCATATGAGTTGAGGTAGCCTGGCCGAGTTAGCTTTACTAGAATGGATTCAGTTTTCTGAGATGTTTTGAGGGAGGTTGCACCTCAGTTCCGTTGGGAAGTACGGCGCACGGAGTTTGACCAATTGCGTCAGGGTGCTATGTCACCATTGGAGTACATCGTTAGATTCAGTGAGTTGGCTAGATATACACCTCACTTGGTTGCTTCAGTTAGGAGGCGATTCCGTAGATTCATTGAGGGACCCAGGCACAGTAGAGAATCTTGGATCAACCAGTGCAGTTGCATCACCAGCTTCGCATGGGAGCGTTTCAGATACTCATGGGTCTCAGAGAATCCGTATCGTATGTCTTCCACAGCCACATCGGCAGAGAGATTATTTTCTGTGTGGAGATGTTAGCCACAGGGTGAGAGATTTTTCCAGGATTCAGGTGGGAGAGTTATAGCAGGGTGTTCAGGTGAGTAGAGGGCGCCTAAGAGGGGGAGACCAGACTCATTGTTGTGTTGCATATAGTAAATAGAGGCCGTTGTGCCAGATATCATCACCCAGGTATGTTTTGATGTATTGCAGAGGGGCACAGATTGTATTTCATTACAGCTCTGCCGATCGGGACGAGTTCCCTTATTTGTTGTCTCATTTATGAGTGAGTTTCATGTATTGCACTCTATTTTTGTGTTTGCTCCTGTTGGGAGATTCTATGAGTATTAGCCATGTCTATCATTGTTTTATTCATCCTTGCTAGGGTGAAACTGGAAGTGAGTCCATGTCGTCCTTCATAGTAAGCTTTATGTGACTCTCCCAAGTATTTTGTTTTCGTGCTGTGATTTAATACTCCATTGAGATGTGAGTAAGTGAGCTCTATGATTTTGTTAGCCGATGTGAATTGGCGGGAGATCTCTATTGGTATTATATATATTCGACAGGTGTCGTAGAGTAGGGGCGAGACCCTCGTGATTTGATATGTTTGGATCGGGCTGAGTACCACAGTGAAACATTTACCAGGATGGCATCCTTGAGATTTGTTCATATGCTTTTCTTCTCTCTTGTTATATTGCTTTTGGTAGGTCAGTATAGATAGAGAGTTATGCCTATGGGCTTGTTTGATAGTACCCTTATATGCTTCTATCTTTCATACTCAGTCATTTCGTTATGTGCTTCTTTAGTTCCACTTGCGGGATGTATGCTCGGTGGTGTTAGCTGGGACTCGGTGATTCGGGTGTCCACTGATAAGGTCTTCGTGTTTCTTGCATCATTATCGGTATTATGGGATTTGGAAATAGAGAGTTCTTCCATATGTGGGACTAATTGCTAATGTAGAGTTGATTTCGGGCAGTTATGGTGATCAAAAGTGCTATAGAGCCTGTGTGTAATGTGCTATGATGCAGCTAGTTGAGGCTAATGCCGGACATGGATTTAGAATCGGGTCTTTGGATATGAGTAGAAATTGATGAATTGAGGTATGAGGCTTATCGATGATGATGAGAAGGCTATATAGCAGTTTTGATGGTGTCATCAGTCTTATGTAGGTTGGGGTGACGTGGGATCACCCGCGGGTGTGTGTTGGAAATGCACAATCAGTGATTGGATAAGTTCAAAGTGAATCTTAGCACGTTCGAGGACGAACATTTGTTTAAGAGGGGGAGATTGTGATGACCCAAAAGGGGTCATCCCGTATATTCTTTCCAATTATGTGTTCCGAGGTAGTGAAAACCTCCTTCTATCTTACCCCGATTTGCATGCGCAGCCCGAGTGTGTAGCCGGGAAGCCTTTATGTCAAAAATTGATAAAAATGATAATTTTGTATTGGAAATTTGAAGAAAGTTGACTTCAGTCAACCTTTTTAGTAAACGGACCCGGACCCGTGATTTGACGGTCCCAGAGGGTCCGTAGAAAAATATGGGACTTGGGCGTATGCCCGGAATCGAATTCCGATGTTCCAAGCCCGATGAATGAATTTTTAAAGAAAATTATTTTCTGAAAAATATAAAGGTTTTTGAAAATGAAATGTTATGTGGAAACTGTGGTATCGGGACCATATCTTGGTTCCGGATCCCGGAACAGGTTCAATATGTTTTATATGTATTATCTGTGATGTTTGGAAATAAACGGACTTCGTTTGGCGTGATTCGGACCTTAAATGCAAAATTTGAAGTTTTTGAAGTTTTTGAGAATTTCAATAAATTTTGAGGTTTAATTCAATGTTTATGATGTTATTTAGGTGGTATAATTACTTGAATAAGTCTGTAGTATGTTTATGAGGTTGTGTGTGTATTTGGCTTTGAGCCCCGAGGGCTCGGGTGAGTTCCGGGTAAGTGTCAGAGTGCAAAACTTGGTAAAAATCTGGTGTTTTATTGGTGTTACTGGTGTCCAGATAAATGCCCTATGTGAACGCACTCAAGGGAGTGCGAACGCACAGGGTAATGTGAGGTCTGGGGGTCTGGGTAAACTTTACTCTATGCAAACGCAACCCCAAGGGTGCGAATGCGGACCTATAGGAAGAAGACCCTATGCGAACGCACTCAAGGGTGTGCGAACGCACAGGGTAGTGTGGGGTCTAGGATCTGGTGGTGCGAAGCCTGTGCGAACGCACCAGTTGGGGCGCGATCGCAGAAGGGAGGTTAGGATAGCCTGTGCGAACGTACTGCATGTGCCGCGATCGCACTGTGTAAGAGCGCCCAGTTATTTCTAAGTCTAAACACATAACCATTTCGGGATTTCTACCAAAATTCATAAACCCTCTTCTTATCCAAACCCCATAGGTAATTTTTGAAGAGCTTCTTCACCATAACCTCTTAGTTAAGTAATCTTTAACTCGCTTCCTTCCATTTTCATCAACATCTATTAGATTCTAGGCCTAAAAACATGAAATCAAAGGTAGAAATTGGGATTTTTGGTAGAGTTAGGGCTTTTTGAATATTTGGAAATTTGACATTGTTTTGCGATCGGATTTCAAAACAAATTATATGTTCGGGCTCGTGGGTGAATGGGTGATCGGGTTTTGGTCCGAACCTTGTGTTTCGACAAAGCGGGCCCGGGGTCGATTTATGGAAATTTTGGAAGAATGTTGGGAAATCTATAATTAGGCATTTAAATTAAAATTTTTTTAGCATTTATTGATGTTATTGAGTCGATTATGTCTAGATACGATTGATTTGGAGTCGAGTTAGTAAGGAAAGCGGTGCTAGAGGCTTGATTTGGATTCTTGTAGTCGAGGTAAGTATTTTTCCTAACCTTGTGTGGGGGAACTACCCCTTAGGATTGAGTCTTCTATGTTGATTGTAGTCCGCGTAAGCGCGGTGACGAGTCTATGCTCGAACTTATTTGCAAATAGATTACCCTTTAGGGATTTTTGGGTCCTTATGTTCCCCGTATATGAATTGAACTTGTTATATCTGAATTTCTGATTCCTAATCTCATCTCCTCCTGTTCAAGTTAGAAGTACTTGCCTAGAATTCCTTATTTCTTTTATGATCTTAATTGACTTAAATTAAGACTTTGTTTTTCCTACCGTTATGCTATGTCTTCCTTCATATGCTGCCTATTTACTGAGCATTGTTCAAACTGAGTTTATTTGGTGAAGCTAATTGTCTAAGTGAGATTGGTTATAGCTGATTCCCTTACCAGGATGATTTGTTTTCTTGGTTGCGAACTTGAATGTATAGAATCGTTGCTATATTTGTCTTGTTTTCCCCTCGTTATTTTGTTCTCTCTTTGTGCTTGGCATTCCTCTCAGTGGCTACTTCTTATGATCGAGATGTTACCACTTTTGTGATTTAAGTCTTTGTATTGATTTGCTCATCGCACCTTGCATTCAGCCTTGTTTGCTTTCATGCCGGTTGTGGCAATATA
Organism: Nicotiana paniculata; assembly: GCA_005239505.1. NCBI lineage: Eukaryota > Viridiplantae > Streptophyta > Magnoliopsida > Solanales > Solanaceae > Nicotiana > Nicotiana paniculata. The sequence goes on from ML304466.1 coordinate 5,851, forward strand.
TATTGGTTCTGTTGCATTCTGGTTGTTTTTCTCAGTGGCTGCTTTGAATATTTAAATTGGAACTACGGACAGAGATCCGGGAGCTATCCCCCTGTATTGCATCGCATATTTAAATTGGGACTACGGACAGAGATCCGTGAGCTTTCCCCCTGTACTGCATCGCATATTTATATTGGGACTACGGACAGAGATCCAGGAGCTTTCCCCCTGTACTGCATCGCATATTTAAATTGGGATTACAGACAGAGATCCGTGAGCTTTCCCCTTGTACTGCATCGCATATTTATATTGGGACTATGGACAGAGATCCAGGAGCTTTCCCTCTGTACTGCATTGCATATTTAAATTGGGACTACGGAGAGAGATGCGGGAGCTTTCCCCATGTACTGCATTGCATGAAAAATTCTGAGTGGCGGAATGAGTTCCGACAGTTTATGATTGAGGAGATTTGAATCGAAAGATATAAATATATATATATTGAAAAGTATAGCTGAAAAGCAATTATCTCTTGGAAAAGTTATGTCTAAAGGACTTCTTTTCGGAAGTATAATTGAAAAACATTTGTCTTGCAGAATAATGATATTTGAAAGAGCAGTACTTGGGAGAATATATTTTTAACATCACGTGTTTTGATGATATTTGAAAGAGCAGTACTTGGGAAAATATATTTTGAATATCACGTGTTTTGATGATATTTGAAAGAGCAGTACTTGGGAAAATATATTTTGAACATCACGTGTTTTGATGATATTTGAAAGAGCAGTACTTGGGAAAATATATTTTGAACATCACGTGTTTTGATGATATTTGAAAGAGCAGTACTTGGGAAAATATGTTTTGAACATCACGTATTTTGATGATACTTGAAAGAGCAGTATTTGGGAAAGTGTATTTGAACACCCCGTATTTGAAGAGACTATGTTATAAAGATTTCTCTTTATAACAATATATAAATTTACATTCAGAGAAAGTATGTTTCAAAGAAGAAATTTCTCTATTCCGAAATGATTATATCTTTAAAGTTTTCAAAGAGAACTCACGATTTAAAGGTTTTCACTCGAAAGTTGACCAGTTTTATTGAGTCATTGGCTAAGGCCTGACGTGAATAAATTGATGTAGTGCTGAGTTGCTTGTATTTTTGTTGGGTTGTAGTTTGCGCCACTTGGATTGCATGCTTTCCAATCTCTTTGCGTATTTCTATTATGCTGTCCGTTGATCGCAATTAATGAATTTCCTGCCGTATTATTCGATCAGATTGTTATTTATATTGAAAAATATTTAGATAGATATTATGTTTCTGTCTTTTATGCATTTATGCCTTTCTACTTATTAGACTGGTGGTGTCTTGATTAGTCCTCGTCACTACTTCACCGAGATTAGTCTTGATACTTACTGGGCACCCCTGTGGTGTGCTCATACTACACTTCTGCACATTTTTGTGTGAAGCTTCAGGTTATTGTTGTTGGTAGCTGCACAGATCATCGCTGAGGAGACTCAAGGTAACTTGTTGTTGCGTTCGCAGGCTTTGGAGTTACCTTCCTGTTTAATTTCTATTCAACTGTACTTACTTATTCCTAGACAGTTGTATTTAAATTTTATAGGAAGATTTCGTAAAGCTTATGACTTGTATTTACCGGGTTTTGGGAAATTGTAAACTCTATCAAGAATTCTATTTCGCATTTTTTTTAATATCTTTTTTTATTGTTGTTGTTAAGTGGAAATGTTAGGCTTACCTAGTCCCTAAGACTAGGTGCCATCACGATACCCAACGGAGGGAAAATTGGGTCGTGACATGCACGCAGGTCGATATACACAATGTGAAGCTGTTCAAAACCTTATTCCACCGAACGGAGCTTAAATTCTTAAAACGACCGGTCGGGTCGTTACGTTCTCCCCCTCTTAAAACAAACGTTCATCCTCGAACGTGCCAAGATTCGCCTCGAAGTCTTCAATTCACTGAATGCATACTTCCAAAATACACCCGTGGGTGATCCCGAGTCACCCCAATCTACATACGCCTGACGACACCATATCAACTGTGATTTAGCCTTTCTACCAACACCGATAAGCCTTAGACCCCAAATTCTCACCTTCTCTTCATTTCCAAAAGACTCGATTCTAAATCCATATCTGGTATCGGTCTTAACCAGCTACATAAACTCATGCCTACACCCATAAGGTACGACCACACAATCTAACACACCACACATAGTCCCTTAATAACACTTCTGATCACAATAGCTGCCCGAAATCAATCCAACACCGACAATTAGCATCATATCCGATAGAACTCTATTTCAAACCTCCATCAAACTGATAATAATGCAAGAAACACGAAGACCTCATACTCTGACACCCGAATCACCAAGCCACAACTAACACCACCGAGCACACACCCTGTAAGCTAAAACTGAAGGAGCACAGAATGAAAATGACTGAATATGAAAAGAGGAACACATAAGGAAATTACCAAACAAGCCCGACAGGAACAACTCTCTATCAATGCTAACCCATAAAACAATATAACAAGGAAGGAATTTAAAGCACATGAACAAATCACAAGGATCCCATCCTGGTATAACGTCTATCACGGTAGTCATCCTGGTTCAAACATATCGATCACAAGAGATCATGAGGGTCTCACCCTCAACTCTAAATCACAAATAGGATGTATATCCCACCAACTGGAACTTTTCACTAGATCACTTCCTTCAACAAAAATTACCACACGTGCTGGCCCCCACATCGGCGGAGCACAAGAATCATAGCCCGTAACCACTATACTCAGGAATCACATCAAGCCTACCGTACTGGACAACATGAATTTACTACTAGTCTCATATCTCTCAATAATGAATAGAAACAAACGATAGACGCGGGCTACCACTCACAAAATCTCCCAACAGGAGAAAACACGAAAATAGAGTGCAAAGCATAAAACTCACTCATGAATGAAGCGACAAATAAAGGAACTCGTCCCGACCAGCAGAACCATAATGAAATACTATTGGAGCCCCTCTGAAGAAAATCAAAACATACCTATACGATAACATTTGGTACAATGGCCTCCAGCCTACTATACGAAAAACATCAACGGGCCGGGCCTCCCCCTCTTGGGCACCCTCTACTCACCTGAATGCCCTGTTGTGACACACCTGCCTGAATTCTAGGACAATCCCTCACCCTGTGACTAGTATCTCCACACTCAAAACAACCTCTCTGCTGGCGTGGTTGTGGAAACTATGCAACATGAGTACTCCGAGACCCATGTGTACCTGAAACCCCATGCGAAGACGGTAATGCAAACTGAACTGGCTGACCCACAAAACCTCTACCGTGACGCACCCTGCCTCCAAAATAAGGACCAAAAGATCTCTCCGGTCTACGAGGCCTCCTCACCTCCCTGGACTCTCTCTCTTGATCTTTTCTGTGCTCTCGCTCCCGGTCCCATATGCCCTCTAGCCGGCGAGCGATCCCTACCACCTGCTAAAACAAACCATACGACTCCAAATCTTGAGCCATGCTAAATCGAATATCATTCCCGAGCCCTCCAATGAATCTACAGACTCTCCCTCTAACTGTAGCGACTAAGGAGGTGCATGCCTGGCCAAATCACTGAATCTGATGGCATACTCTAATACTGACATAGTGCCCTAGTACAACTTCTCAAACTCCGCGCGTCATGCATCCCAAAGGGACTGGGGTACAAACTCTCTCAAGAACATCTCTGAACACTGACTCCACATAAGTGAAGCTGACTCGACCGGGCTACCCAACTCACATGCCCGCCACCACAGATAAGCCGCTCCCTAAAGCTAGAACGTAGTAAAAGCAACCACACTTGTCTCAACAATATCTAAAGTGCGGAGGATGCTATGACACTCCTCCAGAAAACCTTGTGCACTCTCTGAAGCCAATCCGCTGAATGTAGGAGGGTTATATCTCCTGAACCTTGCAAATCTAAGATGCTCTCCCTAAGATGCTTCTACTCTGACCATGAGCTGAACTGGAACTACAGGCTGTGTCACCATGACACCTGGAACCTGAACAACGTGAACTCGTTGCTTTGGAGTGTGGACGGTCGGAGTCTGGGCTCCTTCCCTGATTGGTGAAGTAGCTGGTGTAACTTGAGATAACCCCGCCTGAGCCAATGTGCCAAACATGCTCAGGAACTGTGCAAAAGTATCCTGAAGTGGAGGGGTAACAACATGCGCCTCCTGTGCCTGCCCCCCCCCCCAACTAGAGCTGTTGGTGGCTCCTCAACAGTTGCTCTGGTAGGTGTCCTAACTTCGGCACATGCTCCTTGTCGACCTCTGCCTCTACCCCTAGCGACATCTGTCTTGGGGGTAACATCATCAGGAACTGCGGCTCGTGTCTTCACCATCTGTGAGAGAATGGAATGATAAATTTCAAACTTCAAGATCAATGAACTCACACGATAGGAATGAAGGAAATTGAATTGTCCTAATAGTTCGGTAGCCTCTCGAAGATAAGTACAGACGTCTCCGTACCGATCCATAAGACTCTACTAAACAGTCTTATGACTCGTAGCACCTATGAACCTAGGGATCTGATACTAACTTGTCACGACCCAAATTTCCCTCCGTTGGGTATCGTGATGGCACCTAGTCATAAGGTCTAGGTAAGACTAATATTCATGGAATAGCAACAATAATAAATAAAATTTAATATTTTTCTAAAATAAAGAATTCTTTGTACAATGAGCATATTTCCAAAAACTAGGTAGTACAAGTCATAACCTCTATAGAGTTTGCTACAACTGTTTGGAAGTAAGTAAAAATAGTGTAAATACAGAATAAGAAGGTGAATCTGAAGCCTACGAACGCTACGACAGGTCTACCTTGAGTCTCCTTAGCAAGAATCCGCACAGCTACTAACAATACTTGGATCTGCACAAAAATGTGCAAAACTGTAGTATGAGCACACCACAGCGGTGCCCAATAAGTATCAAGACTAACCTCGGTAAAGTAGTGACTACTCAAGACACTCACTGGTCTAATAAACTGAACAAGCATAATTACAGGAGATAACGGAAACATAACCTCTATCTATTATCTACACAATATGATTAGCAACAGAACGACTACAATAAGGAAGAAAAACAGTAAATAGTAAAGGATCACCGAAATAATGCACCGAAGAATGGATGGGAACACAACCCAAGTCCGGAAATCACAACACAATAAGGTCAAGTAGTAACTCAGCACTGCATTAGTCTCCACATCAGGCCTTAGCCACAAATCCCAATAAAATGGTCAAAATCTTCGAGTGTAAACTTTCACCTGCAAGTTTTTATGTTGAAAGCTTTAAGGTAATATCCTTTTTAATGGAAAATTCTTTTGAAATATATTTTCCCAAGAGATGTCTCTCAAACATAGTTTTCTTCAAGATAAATGCTTTTCAAATATACTTTTCCAAACAAGATGTCCTTCAAACATAGTTTTCTTCAACAAAAACGCTTTTCAAATGTACTTTTCCAAAGGAATGTCCTTCAAACATAGTTTTATTCAAGATAAATATTTTTCAAATATACTTTTCCAAAGGAATATCCTTCTACATAGTTTTATTTAAGATAAATGCTTTCAATTGGACTTTCCAAATAATTGTCTTTTAAACATAGTTTCTTTGATAAAATCTACCGGGATCCCGTCCCATAGTTCTGAATTTATCACACAATACACAGAATCTCCCGCAATACGTTTGTAGTCTCAAAACAATATCCAGTGTTGCGGGATCTCCCGGAATACGTCCATAGTTCCAAAGTAAATATGCAGTACATGGGGATCTCCCGGAATACGTCTGTAGTCCCAATTTAAATATGCAGTACAGAGGGATCTCCCGGAATACGTCCGTAGTCCCAATTTAAATATGCAGTACAGGAGATCTCCAGAAATATGTCCGTAATCCCAATTTAAATATGCAGTTTAGGGGGATCTCCCGGGATACGTCCGTAGTCCCAATTTAAATATGCAGTACATGGAAATCTCCCGAAATACGTCTGTAGCCCCAATTTAAATATGCAGTACATGGGGATCTCCTGGAATACGTTTGTAGTCCCAACTTAAATATACAGTGCTACAAACAAAGACAACAATTATGGCATGGCAGAAAAACTCGTACATTACCACATCAAATACAAAGCAACCATGACAATAATACACGGTATATCGAATAAATCAATACAAGAACTTCAATTCACAAAGAAACATTAGAACATCGTTCACAAGGAATAATCACGGTAAATAATGCTAAGTGTAAAGAGAACAACTGACCAGGCAAAAACAAGACAAAGCAATAAATCCACAAATTATTCAAGTCAACTATAAGAAGCCAACACAAGTCAAATAATTCCATGTAAGGACAAGTCAACTAAGATACAAGTTATCTAAAGCTCTTATGAGGTTGAGCAATTATGAGAAATTTTCAACAATTCAATTAATTATAGGCAGCTTATGAAAATATAGCATGACGATAGAAGAGGTAAAACCTTTGGTTAAGTCAAAATCAGGGTCAAGTAGGCGGTAAGGGTGAATCCTAAATCAATTATCTCTACTCAAGGAATGTAGAAGTGAAGCTAGCAAATAAGAACTCAAGCGTATCAAGGACAACTTCATACAAGGTGTATATAAGGACCTAAAAACCAAGACCAACCTTCTACAAATAAGTCCGAGCACACACTCATCACCTCGCGTACACGGACTACAATCAACATACAAGACTCAAATCCTAAGGGATAATTCCACAACACAAGGTTAGGCAAGATACTTACCTCAAAGATGACAACCCGGTACTCTAAAATGGATTTCTCGGGTGAATAAGCCTCAGGACGGCTCAAAACCAACTAGAACAACTCCAAAACACACATAAAACATATAAGGACCTATTCCGGATAATAGAGCTTCAATTTTTATCAAATTCTAAAAATCGGTCAGAAAGTGGACCCTCGAGCCCGCACCTAGGAACCAGACAAGTTTTACAAAATCTTAATACCCATTCCAATATGAGTTCAACCATACAAAAATTATAAAATTCGGATACTATTTCGTCCCTCAAATCATGATTTTTCATTTTAGAAATATTTCTTCAAAAACCAACATTTTCTTCAACCCAAGACAAAAATTTAATGATATAAATGAAGGTAAAATTATGGAATACATTAAATACTTGGTGAAGAACATTTACCCAAACGGGTTGCTTGAAAACCCCCAAAAATCGCTCCCAAATCCGAAGTCCAAAACTCAAAATGTGAAGAAAAATGGCCAACCCTAGCTTAAATGAATCTGCCAACACTTCCACACCTGCGGTAAAAAAGGCGCATCTGCGCAACCGCTTTTGCGGTCCACCTAACCGCACCCGCGACTTTTCACTTAAGGGCCACAACTGCATCTGCGTCTCAAGAACCGCACGTGCGGTCCGCACGTGCGACCATCTCTCCGCATATGCGGAGACTGCCCAGACCAGCATTCCTCGCATATGAGTTTCCTCCACCGCACCTGCGACCATCGCACCTGCGCCCAAGGTCCGCAGTTGCGATTACATCAGAACTCAGCCTTCCCAACACCATGGAATTCATCTGCGACTCATCCAAAACACACCCGGGGCCCTCGGGACCCCGTAAAAGCATACCAACAAGTTCCATACTCTAACACGGACCCGCTCGAGGTCTCAAATCACATCAAAACACGATAAAGCTATGAATCGCACCATGAATCGAGCTTATGAACTTCCAATTCTTTAAACTTCTAAACTCGTGCCGAAACCTATCAATTCAATCCGGAATGACGCCAAATTTAGCAGAGAAGTCCCAATTCATATAACGGAGCTTCTCCAACTCTCTGAATCGCATTCCGACTCTGATATCCCAAAAAGTCAACTGTGGTCAAACTACTCGAATTTTCAAACTTCAAATGTTTCAACTTTCGCCGAATTGCCTCAAACCACTCCGCGGACCTCCAAGTCCAAATCCGGATGCACGCCTAAGCTCAAAATTACCATACGAAGTTGTTGCCATTATCCAAATTTTATTCCAGAGCCGTTTACATAAAAAGTCCAATTCCGGCCAAGTTCCACCGCTTAACCTTCCAAAACAAAAATCCTTCTTCCAATTCGACTTTGAATTATCAGGTAACTGAATCTAACCATGCACGCAGGTCGATATACACAATGTGAAGTTGTTCAAGACCTTATGCCACCGAACGAAGCTTAAATTCTTAAAACGACCGATCAAGTCGTTACAAACATAATTATCGTTACCTTTAGTTTGTGCTAGATCTAAAGATAAGTAATGCTTTTTTCCTTTGCCAAATAAGAAAATTAAGAGGGCATATAAAATTAAATAGTAAAGTTTCCACAAACTGTAGTTTCCTTTTTAAGACTAAACCATTTTGTTATACTTGAATAAAACTAGTTAGATATAATAGTATAACTCATCCCATATTTAAGTGGTCTACAGCAGCTAAAATAACTTCGAGTTAGCACAAGGTATGTGAACAATACCTGAAAGAGGATATGAAAATACACCAAGGTGGTAGTGGAAATTATTAGAGCCTCGATAAAGTATTATGAAACAAAAGTAATATAGCAAGAATTATGTAATTAACTAGGACTAATAAGAGTAGGGAATGATAACATTAGAAGAGAGGATTTATTTCTTTGTTTCAGAGTGTGGAATAGGTTCATCAGTGAACCTATTTATAAAAATATTTCGTTGTTACAAAATCAATCCAAAACCTATTATAAATACATAACCAATCTAAAATATGTTATGGATACATAACCAATCTAAAATATGTGATGGATACATAACCAATTCAAAATATTTTATGAGAGACATCCATCGTTGCAAGCGGATGGATCCATTTGCAGGATTTATAGCAAATATTTGATATTCTAAGAAAATCTTAGATGAATATTAGACTATCATAAATATATCTTCGAATGTATTTGATTGCTTCGGCATAATTTTGGTCCAAACTTTGATGCCAAAAAAAATTTATATTACTCAACTTTGTATAATAAGGTTGCCACTAAAACTAAAATTAGTATTTTTTACATTTAGTAGTCACGTAGAAAAATTCGTTTAACATTGGCACATGTTACCGTAGACTTCACGGAGGTGGCTTTAGCCTTTAAGTACCATTTTTCATTTCAACATTTTCAAATTGCTGCTTTAAGTAAATACCAAGAGTAGAGTAAAAACCAATTGTGTATAAGACAAAAAAAATTGTATAAAAAATGATAAATTAATTATTTTACACCGTGGATGACAATTAAACATAAAAATAACAACGCAAGAACAGATTAGAGGAATAGTTAATTTTCAAGTTCAACCTATACGTAAGATAGACCGAAAGGTTTCCACGTATTCTGTAATATTCCAGCATAATACAATAACAAAAGAGTGTTATAAAATATTTGATTATGATTGATGTTCATAACTTCTAAGGGATTAACACCCACTACTCTTCTCCACTAACCTCTCACTATTTATTACCATTATAGTTGTAACTCAAATACCTCCTTGATCTTCCCCCATGATCCCAACGGTTAATACAATATTCATGGTATTCTTTTGTATTATCTAAATATCATCCTATAAATAGAGGGTTTGTGCATCACATTGTACACACTTGAATACATGGAAGAAATAAGAATCTCTTCTCTCTTTCTCTTGCATCTCTTAGCTTGTTTTTCCTTTATATTGTTACTTTGAGCTAAGTTTCTTAACACGTTATCAGCACGAGTTTCTAACCAATTGAGATTTGAGTTTGGTCCTTCTTCCGCCCATTTTCTGATTAAACTCATTACGAGAATCAGAAAAGAATAACTACTATAACTAGGAATTACAAAAGCAGGTAAGTGTGAGGTTGGACTTGAAAGAGAGTCTGCTATGCTCCAGGTTTATTTCTCCATTACTTATGTTGTTCTTTTTAAGTCTTTTGAGTTGACAATTTAATTTCTTGACCTTGTCTAAATTATTAAAGTTTAGAAAAACGAATAGGTAATTGAATCTTTCTGAGTTTGAGCCTGTGTCAGTTACATCTATTCTTGGAATTATAGCTTATGTTATGCTAGTAATAGTTCCTCCATTGCATCAAATATTTTGATTAAAAAGGAAAGAAAATTGGTAATTATAATTTTAATAAATATTTGGCCTATCACTCAATGGCCCTTATAATTGTGTGCATTTGTAACGACCCGGTCGGTCGTTACGTAGAACTTGCATTAAAAATTATTGTTTTTTACTTGCTATAGATTTTTTATACTGTATTTGATGTATTAGAGTTGGTAGGCTTGAAATGGAATGGTTGTAGTGAGTGTTCAGTCATTTAGCCTTTAAAAATAGCCTTAAAATGGAAAAAGTCAACTGAGAGTTGACTTATTGGTAAACGACATCGGAATGCGGATCTTATGGCTCGAATAGCTTCGTTAGGTGATTTGGGACTTATGAGTGTGTTCAGAATAATTTTGTGATGTCCCGTGTAGAATTATGCTTGAATCGGCGAAAGTTAGTTTTTGGCGATTTCCGGTCGGCAGTGAAAAATAGGGTATCGGGTTCGGAATGGAATTTTCGACCGTTGGAACAGGTTCATAATGTCATTTTGGATGTGTCTGCAAAATTTCAGGTCAATCGGAGTTGTTTTGGATAGTTTCGACGTCATTGGTGGATTCTAGAAATTTCAAAGTTCTTAGGCTTGAATCCGATGTAATTTTGGTGTCTCGATGTTAGTTTTGGTGTTTTGAGAGTGCAACTAGCTTGAATGATCAAATGTAACGTGTTAGTATGTTTGGTTGGGGTCCCGAGGGGCTTATGATTTATTTCGGATAGTTAACGGGAAGTTCGGAGTTGGAAATCAGCAAAAAGCTGCTGGTGTGAAATCACAGTGATTTCTGCACCTGCGGAAGTTTGACCGCAGGTGCGGGCCCGCAGGAGCGAAAGAAGGCTCTGTAGGTGCGAGATTTGTCCAGCCAGGGAAAAGTCGCAGGTGCGGTCCCGCAAGTGCGTGAAATTGGGCGCAGGTGCTTAACACCTGGACAGTATTAAAATAAACCCTCCGCGACTTAAACCTTTTTTACACCATTTTTGTACGGACAGAGAGCTCTGGGGGCGATTTTTGAAGAGGGAAATCAGTGTTCTTCATAGAGGTAAGTGTTTTGATTATTAATACTCGTTTATGGGTGATTATAGAACATAATCTCAACATTTAATTCATGAAAATCAGTAGAAAAAAGGTGGGTTTAGGGCTTGAGATTATAAGACCTTTAGGGATTTGTTTGAGGGGTCAAACGAACACCGATTTTAGTGTTCTTTATATGTACGATTCGTGAGATGATGAAGAACAGTTTTGTATAAAAATTTCTAAGTTCCGGGACGCGGGCCTGGAGGTCGGGTTTTAACCAATTTCGGATTTTTGAGCTAAATTTGATATCTTTCTATTGGAATTCGTTCCTTAAGCATAAATTGATGATAAAAATCTGAACCTGATAGATTTGGAGCCTTCGAAAGTGAATTCGAGAGGCAAGCGTGTTGCGGAAATAGTTCCGGGCTAGTATTGAGTTAAGTAATGTCTTTAAATCCTGTTCTGAGGGTATGAAGCCCCGGACTATGCACCCTTTCACGGGTTTTAGAATGTAAAGGTTGAAACTTTAGAAATACCTTTCCTCTTCAGGAGACAATTGAGTTGCTAAACTGATTTTTAAGCCTATGCTTAATTAGTATTATTTTATTAAGATATGATTTGGGTTGTAAGCCGTGTTTGGGGCCTAGTGCCGATCTATTTTCCCCTTGGGGGTTGTGTTTACTATATTTTCCTCACTGATATGTTATAATTTTCCACTCAGTCTTTTCCTGATAAATTTTTTTGACACCCAGAGTATTTTATACTATTTATTGAAAAATGAAACATTTTTTTGGATCAAGAACCCGATATGTTTATGGCCTAAAGGGAAAATTGAGAGTGTCTGACTGAGTGAGGCTGCGGGCCTATATTGTGAGGATGCTATGATATGAGTGAGGCTGCAGGCCTATTGTTGATACCCAATTTTTTCTCAATTTTTTTTTTTTTCAAATTTACATATATGCTTTGAAAATCACTCTTTGTAATAAGGATTAGTTTCCCCCATTTCTCTATATTTTTATTAAATTATCTTCATGTTTATTTAATATTTTATATTTAAATAATTATTCATAAATTATGTTATAAATAATTTCAAAATGTTTTCCAGCTCAGCATGCTATTTTTTAATTATTTTTGTCTATTAGGATTCAATTATTTCACGAATTAGCCAATTGGGTCTCATTTAATTTTAATTACAGTGATTTTACAATTATAGCCCAATTGAATACTTTGTGTTGTTTTAATTCGAAATTTATGCATTCTTTACATTTTATATTACATAATTACTGTAATTTCGCCTATTTAAATTTAATTTCATTTTATACAATTATTAGCTATTTTTTACTAATTATTTATCTATTTTATGAGTATTTATTATCAAGCCACTTTTATTTTAAAATTTAGCCTAAATTGAATCCCAACCCACCTAATTAAATACCCAGCCCAACCCAAAGCCTACCCAACCCGACCCAATACCAACTCAATCTGAGCCATTGATCAGATTAGATCAACGGCCCAGGTTTTAATTTCCTAAAATATCTCTCACCTACCCCCCCCCCCCTTCCGTCTCATTCTTTCGAGACCATTCATCTCTCATCTCTCTCTATCCCTATAACTCTCTAGAAGTCTCTTGACTTCACCTCTCCAATGAGTTCCAGTCATCTTCTCCGGTGGATTCTCACGGGAAACTCAGTTCTTCACCACCTCCTGGCCATCTACCTGCCTCTCACCGGCTCAATGATACCCTGAGGTCTTCAGATGAACCTGGAGCGGTTCACTCACCTTCCTTTGGGTCTCTTGCCATTTTCTGGCCAACCTCCGACCGTTTGAGTAAGTTTGCAGCCTCTCCGGCTAAATCTAGGCCGTTCATGAGGTTTGCCCTTTTTTCTGGGTTCCACGAAACCCTAGTCCTCTGTATTTTTTGGTTTTTCTTTAAGATCCGTTCTATATTTACAATGCTACAAAGTTTCTTCATGTTTTTCTACGGAAAAATTCTGTTTTAACAGTTTCGAAACTAGGGTTTCTATACCCTGTTCTCAAAATAGTTTTCCTTTTGAATTTTCTTAACTTCTATGCTATGTTTAAGTGATTGTCTCATGATTTTATGTTATCTGAACTATTATCGGTGAAACCCTAAGTACTCTGGGTTGTTCTTTATTACTTGACTATGCATTTATGTGCTCTCTGCAACTCCTGCTTTTATTTATTTTTATAATCTCTAGTTTCTACTGTTCTACGAGCATCTCTCTGTGTTGATAAGTGATTACTGTTTGAATGCTTGATAATTCCGACCTTTCATATGATTCCCTACAAATATGTCATCAGCATGCCCCCCTATTATTTTTCCTTTCCCTTGAGTCTGATATGTCTCCAGTTCATTCTGAGACTCCGGCATGCTTATGTGTTTATAGGTTGATGTTTCTTACCTTGACTTGATTGTTGTTACTTGCTCTCATCCTATGTTGTAAACCTGCCTCTCTTTCTACTTGAATATTATGTAGTCCTGATCCTATTAATCTATGCTATTATGTGACAACTATGTGATAACTATGAGAATCTGTAACTCTATTCTATTGCTGATATCTAAGTTATTTGTCCCCAACCCCTTACCCCTGTTTGTGTTTGCTCTTTCCTGAGTCCTTTTGCCTATTGTTTGCAGTTGTACTGCTTCTCTTTTAAAACTCCTTTACTATTGTTCTTAAAATTTATTTCTCAAAGTGTTGTTGCTTTAAAATTACTCTTTTCAAACTATAATTCTCTTTTAAAACTCCAAGCACTTCCCACTAATCTTAGATTCTAAGTTCTGTCCCCTTCGTGTGAGCACTGCCTTAGGGACCTCTGAGTACCCATTGAACTCTAACACACAAGGGTGTCCCTTCCACACAGCACTTACTCATCCCTGGCTAGGGTACCTGGTTTTGAGCACTGTCCAGGATCTTCTAAGGTCCTTAGAGACTATGACACACTTGGGTTGAAAGGTCATGGCATATAGCAAAGGGATCTGGTACTTTGGGTCTACTACCAGGCTCTCTATAGTATAACTTCTTGATTTGCCTTTATTCAGTTGTGTAATTCATTATGTGTGGCTAGAATTCGTGATTTTAAGCATTATTTACCTCGCATTTTATGTACTTTAATGATAAAATACACGTCGTATGTGCTTAATAGGGTTTATTTTATGTGTAGGTGAATTGGAAATGGAAACGGGGCTAAACGGATGCAAATACGTCGAAGAATACGCGAGAGGGGACACCCGGGGGATAGCCAGGCGCCAAGCCAAACAGCCTGGGGCAGCCTGGCGTTACCCAGGCGTTAGACCCATAACGCCTGGGGGGACCAGGCGTTACCCAGGCCTTAGGGCTGTAACGCCTGGCCCTGCCTGGCCTTACCCAGGCGTTTGGGCTGAAACGCCTGGGCCCCGGGACAGTGAAAAAACCGAGTTTTGACGGGTTTTAAGGGTTTCCAAGTTAGAATAGAAGTCTTGGAGATGTTTAGGGTTCATTCTAAACATATAAATAGACCCAAAAACATCACATTGGAGGAAGACCTATGCAAGAATTTCGGGGGAGGATTCAACAGAGGATTCTACTGAGTTTTTCTTCTCTTCTCTTCTTTTAGTTTTATAGT
>ML304469.1:0-37006 GCA_005239505.1 Nicotiana paniculata
ATATCCATGGCTAAACCACAACCCCAGAACAATGGGTGTTTAGCCACTCATGCTATAGTCAAAGACTTGCATAAGTGTTGCATGAATTGAAAATACTAGAATAAGATGAAGAAAACTGATAATCCTTGCTCTCCAAAAATGCCTCCTCCCACAAAGATATGTTCTTGGGTCTATTTATATGGTTGGGATAAACCCTAACCGTGTAAGAGACTTCTATTCTCACTTGGAAACACTTAAAAAACTTTAAAACTCGGAGTTCACTGAAGCAGGTACCCAGGCGTTAGCCAGGCCTTGCTAAGGCCTGGCTAACGCCTGGCCATGGCTGGCGTTTGAAGGGTAACGCCTGGCTAACGCCTGGCCATGGTTGGCGTTTGAAGGGTAACGCCTGGCTAACGCCAGGCACCTCCTGGCATTTGAAGGGTAACGCCTGGCTAACGCCAGGCACCTCCTGGCCTAAAGAGCCAAACGCCTGGCTAACGCCAGGCGTGTCCCGGGTCGCTCCTTTTCGACTCTTGAGCGTATTTTTCGATGTTTATGCTCTCATTTAGCTCGGCTTCCGTTTCTAATTCACCTACACATTAAATAAACCC
Organism: Nicotiana paniculata; assembly: GCA_005239505.1. Classification (NCBI taxonomy): domain Eukaryota; kingdom Viridiplantae; phylum Streptophyta; class Magnoliopsida; order Solanales; family Solanaceae; genus Nicotiana; species Nicotiana paniculata. The sequence goes on from ML304469.1 coordinate 591, forward strand.
CATTAGGCACATACGACGTTTATTTTTATCATTAAAGCACATAAAATGCAAGGTATATAATGCTAAAAATCATGAATTCTATCCACGCATCAATGACACATAACAGCGGGCGACCTTCTATTTTCAAAGTGCCATTGCATATGAGGAGTGGAACTTATTGATGCGTACAACCTCTTTATTCCGCTGGAAAACCGCTTAAAACCGCTTAAAATGAGGTTTTTCACAAAATTTACAACTTTCTAAATCTTCACCACCCTTATAATACAACATGCAACCATCATCACAACAATCGATTCTCAAATACGAGAGTCCTAACTTAGAAACCAATCTTTTAGCCTTATAGAAATCTTCGGGTATGTTGAAAGTTGGGTGAACTAGTTCATTCATAAGGCCAATGAAAGAATCCATTCCCCCGCTTTAGAAATATTGGTATCTGATTTTTTCCTTAATAATCTAACTGCAAGAGATAACTGAGAGCGCATACTTCCTTCCCTTAGTGGACGACTAGTAGCCTCTAACTGTTCAAAAAAATATTTTGCCTCTTCATTAGGAGGTTGTTCAACACTTTCATGAGTTTTAAAATCGAAGTGCATCCCAAAAGCATCTGCAACCATTTCATGGTATCTAGGATGTTGAACATTATTCTCCACCGACCTACTACTTTCACCGACAACTACAATATGAAATGTACTATCAGTACCATCAACCTCTCCATGACTAGTCCCCGCAAACTAATTATCCATAAACTCCTTTCTATAAAGATGAGTTGTAACATCCTCCGAACCCACAAAATGCAAACACTTGCACTTCCTACAAGGACACCTAATCATCCCTCCAATCTGAAATGGTTCAAGTGACATTGCATGTCTAAAAAATTCCTTAACCCCTTCTATAAATTCCTCCCTAAAAAACCGATGATTAGGATAATTCCTATTATACATCCAACTACGATATTCCATCTACATAAAGAACACATAAATTACAATAAATTTACTTATTACAATATAGAATTAGTTGAGCCATTCAATTCTACTAACTCATTCAATTATAATTTGTTAACACACTCAATTAATCTAAAAGCCTAAATTAATAAACCCTAAATTTCTAAAAGCAATAAACACTAATATAATAATATAATAACAAATTAAACCCTAAATTAATAAATTATTTCTAAAAGCAATAAAAACTAATAGAACAATATTATCCCCTAAATTAATAAACCCAAATTTCTAAAAGCAATAAACACTAATATAATAATAAATTAAACCCTAAAATAATAAATTATTTCTAAAAGAAATAAACAAAATTAAGAGAATCCAACTTCATAAATTAAAAGCACTAAACCCTAGTTCGTATAATTTATACACCACAAATTAACTAGTTTAAATAATTTATACACCTGTATTAGTGCACAATCAATTTTAGTTACAATGTAGTTCACTTTAATTACAATGTAGTTCAAAAAATTGCATAAAATGATATTAGGCATGTAATAAAAAAAAATTAAAAGAGTAATAAGGTAGAACACTAACCTTGAAAGATAATGGTAGTGACCGTGGTGGAGGCGACATGCGGTGGCGACAGCAGGTGGCAGCGACAGTGGAAGACTGAGGAGGTGGGGTGATGTGCCGGAGAATTTCAGCACATTTAATACCAATTTCTTAGGTTTTAGCTCGTTTCAAATGCAGTTATCCGTTATACTTATGTAATTTTGATATTTTGCAGTGCATGAGGCTTGAAGACCCAAAAACATGGAAAGGAAATCAAGAACCGCAAAAGAGCAAGAAAATGACAAAGTGGAATCGCAAACTAAACATGAGGGCCGCAAATCAAACATGTGGACCGCAGAATGCTCAAGAAGACCGCAAAGTACAACACCTTGTTTATCCGTTCGAAGCAAAGAAAATGCAGTCCACTACGCGACTGCATAACAACAATGTGGGCCGCATAATTGATCGCAAACCTCCGATAGAGTTGTTGAGCCTACAAAAGCGATGGCAAGATGCAGTCGCATATCAACAATGAGGACCGCATAATCCCTTTGCGACGACTACCTGGAACCCAGGTCTGAGAAGATGCCATGGAATTGAATAGAATACGGACTTCATGTCTGTTATACGGCATATATGCGGTCGCATAACTTGCTTAAAAGGGTATTTTGGTCCGAATTTGACCCCGACTTTAGCCCACTATAAATAGATTTATTAGGGTTTTATGGGGGAATCTTGTCTAAAAAGGAGTTACATTCCAAGCATTGAATATTCCCATCTTTTGAAAGTTTAAGAGTGAAGAATCTTGCACTTTTGTAAGCATTATGACATTTAATATTCTCTTCCTTTTGTAGTTTAGCATGTGTGGCTAGTTTTAAATACTAAGGTTGTGGACACTAAATTGGTGTAATGTTAATGGATGTTTACCATTGAATATATTTATAATGGTTGGTTGATATACATTTATTTCTTATTCTTTATTTATTGTTGGTGGTTGCAAACATAAACAAGTGCCAATATACTCTTTCTTTACTTGGAAAAGTGGGTTAGGGTTTGGTAGAAGTAAATATAAAAAACTCAAGGCTTTAAACCTTGTTTAATAGAATCACTTAGGAATAAGTGTATTTTATTTGGCATAAATTGATTATTCTTAATTGCAACTCTTTTATATTTTAAAAAGTATTAAAGAGGAAATACCACTCAACTATTGGAAAATATTGAGTAGTCATTTAGAAATCATTTGCATATCAATAAGGACTTTCCATTAGAAATGTATCATATTAACACCGATAGCATTACATTTCATAGAAGGGGACACAACCTTGATTTAGTTAATCAAATTAATTACAATCTTATTTAATCACACTTGTTACTATTTCACTCAATTACAACACACTAAATTACAATACTCTGGTTACACTAACAAAATAGAATTACGATTTTAGTTAAGCTTCACACTATTCAAGTAATCCTTTCATGCCTATTCCCTGTGGGATTCGACTCCAACCTAGTTGGGTTATTATATTTGACATCGACCGCTTACACTATTTTAAAGTGTAATTTGAGCGTATCAAATTTCAGCGCCGTTGCCAGGACCACTACCCTCACATAATGGATAACATTAACGCAAGGAAATGGGAATGCTTCATAGAGGCCCCGGATGATTTTAATGAAAAACTTGTGCGAGAATTTTACACATCCTATGGGGCTTATAGAACACCTCATCACAAGTGTAACATGGTATTATGTGAAGCAGTCTTGGTTCGGGGGAAGAATGTGCTTTGTAACAAGGGCACCATAAATGATTTGTATTTTCAGAGCTGGAGATTGGGCACAACTGAGTACGATGCCAAACTAGCCAACAAGGATAGTGAGGGTGCCTGGATAGCCTCAGTGATCGCCAAGGGGACCCCAACTTGGATTGACCCTTCCCATGAAATTTTCAAGGTAGATCTCACACGGGAGAGTCGGAACTGGTTCAGGTTTGTCACCTCTCACCTGATTCTATCCAGGAATGAAACCGATATAAACATTGAGAAAGGACTTCTCATTGCATGCATTATGACCGGTATCAAGATTGATGTGGGCGATATTATCTTCCGAGAGTTGGGGGTCAGAGCCAATTAGACGTCCACGTCACTTCCATTCATGTTCTTGATTACAGTCCTTTGTAAGGTTCTTGACGTCCCTTCATTTCCAGACCATGACAAGACGGTGAAAGCGCTGAAGGATATTGATATCACACGCATTAGTGACGCAGTGCCATAGAAGGTTGCTGCTCCTGTAGAGATTCAGATCCCCATTCCATCTGACACAGACATTGTAGAGTCCCAAACACCTGCCTCTCCTCAGGACACAGTGGCATCCACAGCCACTCCACAACTCACTCCACATGCCAGCATTGGACATACTTCAGCCGTATTGCAAGCTCTTTCAAAGCTAGTTCTCTTAACTCAGCATACAAATGCTAAGGTAGACCGGATTCTGAAGGACCTCCCCATACTTATCAGGTAGGTATTGACTCTCATCTAATCCTCAGTGACGGCACTCCAACAGCTGCATACATCTTACGAGGATCGCCTGATGCAGATTGAGGTGAGGCTATAAAAAGTTGAGCGGGGTAAGGTTGGAGGCCTGCCCAAGCTCCGTATAGAGGTTGATACACTAAAGGGTGAGCTCCAAAAAATGCAAAACCTTGAGTTCGATATATCTTCCTTCATTCCAAAGGAAGGAGAGCAGGGAGCTGGCACGTCCATTGTTGGGTTAGATCTTGATTTCACGACCCTGATGACAGCTCCCGAGCCACAGACTGTCGGAGCTTCCCAGACTCCAGCTCCACTTACACCCATTGACATCCCTTCTGGGGAATATTCTGGACACACTACAGAGTCCGAGGGTGGGGAGAATGATGAGGAGGAAACTAATGAGGAAGATGAGGGTCCGCAGGATAAAAGGAAGTAGGTTGCTGCCGCTATGACTGCAGAAGAAGAAGCAGTTGTACAGAAGGTGATAGCGCACTCGCTAGCAGATTTGGTCGCCCAAGCCCATACATCGACCACTCATCCATCATCGGGAGAGGCTAGCAGCTCGCAGGCCACAGTTCATTCATCAGGACAATTAGAGATCCATCCTCCTCCCGTGGAGGTCACCCCTCAGGCTGAGACCTCATCAGCCACAACTTTAGTACCACTGGGTGACCCCACTGTAGTTCAGCTTGATTCAGCTTCCCATAGTGCTTAGTGCAACTTAGGGAGCCCCTCAACCCTGTTCTAAATATCTTATGCATTAGGGACAATGCATGCTTTTTCAGTTTGGGTGGGATATATACTTTTTGTAATCCCTGTATATGTTTGTAATTGTTTATTTTTTGTAATACTTGTGTATAATTTTGTGGCCTTTGTATATATATATATATATATATATATATATAATACATAGTTGTATGCATAGCGTCCTTAGTAGTTAGTAATGAATTCCCCTTGTTTTTTCTTCGCCAGGTTCTTTTCCATGGGTGTGATAGTAGAACCATGGCAGTAATATGGAACATTTTGACCGGTTTGGTGTGATTGTACAGGCTCAATCATGTATGTCTGTAAATAAATTATACCCTTCTGTTGATATAAAAAGAACGACAAATGTTTTTTTTGTGAACTTGAGGCTCGCTCCTTGACCTTATGTTTACATATAATTGTACATATATATGATAAAAGCTTTAAGTTTCCGAGTGTTCGCTCAAGAGCTAAAACTGCGTTGAGTCAAAACAGTTCATGTGCCATGTGTGTTAGTGTTTGTGTAAATAATACTTGTGTTTACTTCTGTCATTTAGAACTTGCCTGGTTGGTCTTTCAATGCTAATGATACTTACGATTGGTTAGAGAGATGACCTTAGGCACTCTTTGTATTATTTGAAAACCCCCTTAGCCTGTCAACTACCCGTTGTATGAATATTACCACTACTTACCCCATTTGAGCCTTTAACCTTTTATTTGGCCACCTCATTACAATCCTTTCCCCTTTTTGTAAAATAATTCCCTCTTTGAACCCGTCCCTCCTTGAACAGTGAGAATGAGGCAAAAAAGCCTAAGTTGGGGGTGTGGTGTCAAGTTGGAAATTGGTAAGGTTGTATATTGAGTGTAGGACCATAAACCTCAAAATGCTCATGTGAAGTTATTCACGCTCCCAAAGAAACTATAAGAAAAAAAAAGAGAAAAAGAGAAAAGAAAAGAAAAAGAGATATATGCATGTATATAAATATGGAGCCTTGAAGAAGAGTAGAGAGGTATTTAAGGTGGTTATATGTTGGTAACTAGATACCAATGAGGGCTGTGTGGGTTGAAAAGAAGCAAAGTGCAACAAGAAAGAAAAGTGTGAGTAGTGTTCAAGGAGGGTGTAGTCACTTGTATCCAAATGTTTATCCGACCCTTCCCTAAACCTACATTACAAGCTTAAAAAGTCCTTATGGGATCTCCAACCGAACGTTCTTAGAATAGGCGGCGAATTAAAATAAGGGTAAGCCTATGGCGTGGTATGTAGTAACACTTGAAATTCGTTGTGAGAGTGAGATATTGGGATTTTGGGACTTTCTTTCTTGTGAGGGTACATGAACTACGAGATTTAACGAAGTTGAGTTCTTGAAGTTGAATGCAAGTGCGCTTAGCTGAGAGTAACATTTTGTCAATTTGGTCGAGGCTCAAAGTTCACAGGTTGAGTGACTTCTTTGTAAATAATAACAGTGTTCAAGAAGGGTAAATAAATGAAAGTACATGCTTCTAAAACTGACAATTAAAACCATCTGCGGTCACTATTTTCTCGTGTCGTTTAGTAGAGTCTAGAATAGGATAATGTCGTTTTAGTTGCTTGAGGACAAGCATGAGTATATGTTAGGGGTGTTGATGTGCTAGAGAATTTCGGCATATTTAATACCAATTGCTTAGATTTTAGCTCATTTCAAATGCAATTATTCGTTATACTTATGTAATTTTGATGTTTTGCATTGCATGAGGCTTGAGGACCCAAAAACATGGAAAGGAAATCAAAAATCCGCAAAAGAGTAAGAAAATGACAAAGTGCGATCGCAAACTAAACATGCGGGCCGAAAATCAAACATGGGGACCGCAGAATGCTCAAGAAGACCGCAAAGTGCAATAACTTGTTTAGCCATTCCAAGCAAAGAAAATGCGGTCCACTATGCGACCTCATAACAACAATGCGGGCCGCATAATGTCGCATATCAACAATGCGGACCGCATAATCCCTTTGCGACGACTACCTAGAACCCAGGTCTGAGAAGATGCGATGGAATTGAATAGAATACGGACCGCATGTCTGTTATGCGACAGATATGCAGTCGCATAACTTGCTTAAAGGTGTATTTTGGTCCGAATTTGACCCCGACTTTTAGCCCACTATAAATAGATTTATTCGGGTTTTGTGGGGGCATCTTGTCTTAAAAATGAGCTATATTCCAAGCATTTAATATTCCCATCTTTTAGAAGTTTGAGAGTCAAGAATCTTGCACTTTTGTAAGCATATGACGTTTAATATTCTCTTCTTTTTGTATTTTAGCATGTCTGGCTAGTTTTAAATATTATGATTGTGGACCCTAAATGGGTGTAATGTTAATGGGTGCTTACCATTGAATATATATATAATGGTTGGTTGATATATATTTATTTCTTATTCTTCATTTATTGTTGGTGGTTGAAAACATTAACAAGTGCCAATATACTCTTTCTTTACTTGGAAAAGTGGGTCAGGGTTTGGAACAAGTAAATATAAAAAATTCAAGGCTTTAAACCTTGTTTAATAGAATCGCTTAGGAATAAGTGTATTTTATTTGGCATAAGTTAATTATTCTTAATTGCAAATCTTTTATATTTGGAAAAGTATTAAAGAGGAAATACTACTCAACTATTGGAAAATATTTAGTAGTCATTTAGAAATCATTTGCATATCAAAAAGGACTTTCCATTAGAAATATATGATATTAACACCGATAGGGTTACATTTCATTGAAGGGGACACAACCTTGGTTTAGTTAATCAAATTAATTACAATCTTATTTAATCACACTTGTTACTATTCCACTCGATTACAACACACTCAATTACAATACTCCGGTTACCCTAACAGAATAGAATTACGATTTAAGTTAAACTTCACACTATTCAAGTAATACTTTCACGCCTATTCCCTGTGGGATTCGACCCCAATGTAGTTGGGTTATTATATTTGACATCGACATCTTACTCTATGTTAAAGTGTAATTTGAGCGTATCATAGGGCTGGGGGAGTGTAACGACCCGACCGGTCATTTCGAGAGTTATAGCCTTGTGGGCCCTATTTTTGCTTCTTTTGTGTTTTACATCTGTATATATCTTACCGGGTTGGTTGGTTCGGGTCCGAAGTGGTTTCGGAGTGAATTCAGAAACTTAGTATCTTAATTAGAAGCTTAAGTTGGAAACGTCAACCGGATGTTGACTTGAGTGTAAACGACCTCGTATTTGAATTTTGATGGTTCCGTTAGCTCCGTTAGGTGATTTTGGACATAGGTGCATGTCCGGAAGGTGAGTTGGAGGTCCGTAGTAGAATTAGGCTTGAATTAGCGAAAGTAAATTGACGACTTTGGTCGACAGTGGAAATTTTGATATCGGGGACGGAATGGAATACCGGAAGTTGGATAGGTTCGTGGAGTCATTTTTGTCGTGTGTGTAAGATTTGAGGTCATTCGGACATGGTTTAATAGGTTTCGGTGTCGTTTGTGGATTTTGGAAGTATAGAATTTCTTAGGTTTGAATCCGAGTGTAATTTGATGTTTTGATGTTGTTTTGAGCGATTCAAAGGTTCGACTAAGTTCGTATGGGGTTATATGACCTGTTTGTATGTTTGGTTGAGGTCCCGAGGGCCTCGGGTTATTCCGTGTGGCTAACAACTAGTTTTGAGTTGGAGAAGTGCAGTTGATCTGTTGCTGTATCTGTTTCTGGTTTTCTCTTACGCATTTGCAATAGGGGCCTCGCGTCCATGAAGAGTGTTTCTGAGATGGTGATGTTTTGTTTTACGCATTTTCGAAGAAGCAGGTGCGAATGGTAGGGCAGTGCGTGCATCATGAACATGCATAGTGCCGTGTTCGCGAAGAGGAGTGAGGCATTTGGGGACCCCCAAGTCCTTGGTATACGCGTTCGCGTGGTGAGGACCGTGTTCACGAAGGGTTGAGCTGGTAAAGCTTCACGTTCGTGAAGCATTGGCCACGTTCGCGATGAGTTAATTGGGAGGTAGTCTAAGTCGGCTTACGTGAAAACAAGAGGACGGTCGCATTCACAAAGAAGGAAATCTGGACAGACAATATTAATTCTAAAAATGAGGGTTTGAACCCATTTTCATAATTTGAGCTAGAGAAATCAGAATTGGGAGATTTTTGAGGGTATTTTCGTGGAGTTGATCGGGGTAAGTGATTCTTACTTGGATATTTACATGATTATGTCTTCAATTCCACCATTTAATTTATGATTTAGGGTGAGAAATTGGGGAAAAAGAGAAAGAAATCTTGAGTTAAAATTTATAGGTTTTGAATAGGATTTTGTTATCGGATTTGAATAATTTTGGTATGGTTCGGCTCGTGAGTGAATAGGCTTTCAGGATTTGCAGCTTTTGTCGGATTTTGAGACGTGGACTTGGGGCTCGGGTTTAGGCCTATTTCGGATTTTTGGCTATAATTTAGTATGTTTCTTGCAGATTTGATTCCTTTAGCCTAAATTGGTTGTGTTGTACTACTTGTGGCTAGATTCGGGATGTTCGGGAGGCCGAACTGAGAGGCAAAGGCATCGCGGAGTACAGATTTTCTTGGTTTGAGGTAAGTAACAGTTTTAAACTTTGCCCTAAGGGTTCAAAACCCCAAATTATGTGTTATGTGATTCGTATTGAGGAGCCACACATTCCAAGTGACAGGCGTGCACCGTGAGAATTGTGACCTGGGTGATTCCATCACACCGTTTAGTGGCTCTATCATGTTGATATCCATGTTTCCATCATGTGATAAAGTAATTTGAGCTGTAAATCATGCTAGATATCATGTTTAGGCTTTATTCCATTATTGTTGGGACTTTAGTGGTCGTTTCTTGCTGTCATCTCACTAGTTTCATTTATATTCCAAACACAGTCATGTTCATGCATTTTTTATATCATATCCCAGTCTCAGTTATTTATTGATTCATCATATCATTGCTCCGGGTTTGTTTTCACGACATTGTGAGCCCGTTGGTGAGACTAGAGAGATTGATGACCGAGTGAGGCCGAGAGCCTGAGTATGAGTGACATATATGGGATCATGCTGCACGCCGCTTCGATTATATTCATGATTATGATAGCGGTTGGGTTGTAGGAGCCATTCCAGAGTCTATAACACACCCCCAGTGAGCGCAGTTGAAATGATTGAGGGATGGATCTTCCCTGGATATGGATCTTGTCCGAAGTACTTGTTACCTAGAGATGAATCTTCTTACAGGCTAGATGGTCCTTATTCCTCGGTATTGGGTGACCTATGGTCAGTGTTGTATAAATTCCGGGATGGTTGAGATATCGGGAGTGATGGCATTTAGGCTGACATCATGGTGCATCACTTATAGTATGCGCATTGGCATGTAGTGGCAGTAGAGTCATATTCATTACGATGTACATATCTTTTTTATTTCCTGATTATGAATTGCCTAATCGTTTTAAGAGAATGTTTGTGTTATGTGCATTTATTTCATATTATTTGCACCATTTGAGTTCGTCACTATCTTCAGTCCATAGTTTGGACTTGTTACTTACTGAGTTGGTGTACTCACGGTTCTCCCAGCACCGTGTGTGCAGATTCATGCATTTCTTGTCACGGCGACGACTACTGATTTAGGCATTGGAGTTTGGGACTATCGAGGTAGCTGCATGGCATTCACAGACCTTGATTTCCCTTCCTTAGTTTATCCGTATTTTTAGTTTATTACTCTAGATAATGTTGTGGATTTGTTTCATTATTACACGCTCATGTACTCAGTGACGCCCTGATGTTTGGGACGATTGTATTGTGTTTTGGATAAATTTTATTTTCAAAAGGCTTCTATTTAAATTTTAAATCTTTCTGTTGTTATTTCAAAAAAGGTATTTTTAATATATTTGGAAAGGAAATGTTGAATTTAGGCTTTCCTAGTACCACGATAGGCGCCATCACGACAAGCTAGGTTTTGGGTCGTGACAAGTTGGTATCAGAGCCTAGGTTAGGTAGGTCTCACGAGTCATGAGCGGGTTTAGTAGAGTCTTGTGGATCGGTATGGAGACGTCTGTACTTATCTTCGAGAAGCTACAGAACCCTTGGGAAAATTACATAATCTTGAATTATTGTCGTGCAAATCTATTGATTCTCGTAACCAAACTTCTGTTTTTTCATTCTCTCATAGATGGTGAGGACTCGTACTACCGGGCATGAGTGCCAGCCACTAGTACGATCGGTCAGAGCCATGAGAGGCCAAGGTCGCAGTAGAGGTTGTAGTAGGGGCATAGGTGCAGCCCGCACAGTAGATGGGGCAGTACCTGCAGATGCACCAGTTGCCCCATATCAGGACCATGTCCCAGTTATGGATGCTCCAGCGGGATCAACTCAGGAACCACTTGTGCCCATCGTGATTCCTGGCCTTTAGGAGGCCTTAGCTCAGATTTTGACCGTGTGTACCGGCCTTTCTCAAGCGGTCTCTACTTAGACGGGCACAACCACTTATCAGGCCGAGAGAGGCACTCAGACTCCCGCGGCCCGCACACTTGAGTAGGTTGTACAGGGAATTCAATCACAGGAGGCACCACCAGTGTAGCCGGTTGCAGTTGCACAGAACTGTGTGGTTCATGTTATGCCTGAGGATGATCAGCATAGGTTGGAGAGGTTTGGGAGACTCCAGCCTCCACGTTTCAGTGGTATAGAGAGAGAGGATGCCCAGGAATTCATGGACATGTGTCAGAGGATACTCCGTACAACAGGTATTTTAGAGACTTCTGGGTCTCGTTCGCTACTTTTCATTTTTATGGGGCTGCACTCAGATGGTGGGAAACTTACGAGAGGCGTAGACCGGTCGGTGCAACATCCCTTACTTGGAAGCAGTTCTCCGTGGACTTTCTGGAGAAGTTCGTCCGTTAGTCCTGCAGAGAGACGATGTGCAGATAGTTTAAGCATTTTCGTCAAGGTGATTTGTCTGTGACGCAGTGTGAGATGCAATTCTTGGAGTTGGTCGTCATGCTATCTGGTTGGTTCCTACAGAAAGTGAGAGGATCAAGAGGTTTATAGATGGCCTCTTTTTTCAGCTGTGATTGCTTATGGCCAGAGAGAGAGAGCATATGGTGCTACCTTTGATGAGGTTGTCGACATTGATCGTCAGATTGAGATGTTTCGCATCCAGGAGAGGGTTTAGGGGGAGGCAAAGAGGCCTCGTGGACAGGGCAGATTTAATGGCTCCTTCTGGGGGTCAGTCCCAACAGGGTAGAGGCCATCATTTCGGACATGCTCAGACAGCTCGACCATTTCACCGTGGTGCATCTTCTCGTCATGGGTCCCATGATTATCAGCAGGGACAAACATCATTTAGTGCAGTATTAGCTCAAATATCGTCACATGCACCATCAGCTCAGGGTTCATCTATATCAGGACCTTCTAGGGGTCATTCTATTGCTCAAGGGTTCGCTTCACTCCCCACTGCCATTCACAGGTGAGGTTGCTTTGAGTGTGGAGATTTGGGCCATATTAAGAGGTATTGTCCCCGTCTTTCAGGAGGTTCATCTCAGAGATGATTCAACCTGCAACTTCAGTACCAGCTACTCCACCAACTACACAGTCAGTTAGGGGTAGAGCACAGTTAGGTAAGGGCCACCCAAGAGGGGTAGGCTGATCAAGGGGCGGCCAAGCCCGTTTCTATGCCCTCCCTTCCAGACCGGATGCCATTGCTTCAGATGCTGTGATTACAAGTATTGTCTCAGTTTGCCATTGAGATTCCTCTGTATTGTTTGATCCTAGATCCACTTATTCATATGTTTCCTCGTATTTTTCTCATTTTCTGGATATGCCCCGTGAGTCTTTAGTCTCACCTATTCATGTGTCTACTCCCGTGGGCGATACTATTATTGCAGACCGCGTATATCGGTCATGTGTGTAACTATTGGGGGTCTGAAGACCCTAGTGGACCTTTTGCTGCTCAGTATGGTTGATTTCGATGTGATATTGGGTATGGATTGGTTATATCCATGTCATAACGTTCTAGATTTCCACGCTAAGACCATGATGTTGGCGATGATGGGGTTGCCAAGGGTTGAGGGGAGTGGTTCTATAGTCTATGTACCTAGTAGAGTGATTTCATATTTGAAGGCTCAACGTATGGTTGAGAAGGGCTGTCTATCCTATTTGGACTTTGCGAAGGATGTTAGTGCAGAGACTCCTGCCATTGATACTGTTTCGGTAGTACACGATTTTCTAGATGCGTTTCATGCAAACCTATCGGGCATGCCACCTGACAGGGATATTGATTTGGTGTCGGGCACTCAACCCATTCCTATTCCACCGTATCATATGGCACCGGCGGATTTGAAGGAATTGAAAGAAAAGCTTCAGGAACTCCTTGATAATGGGTTTATTTGGCCTAGTGTGTCACTTTGGGGTGCACTGATTCTATTTGTGAAAAATAAGGATGGTTCCATGAAGATATGTATTGATTGCAGGCAGTTGAACAAGGTCACAGTCAAGAACAAGTATCCTTTGCCTCGTATTTATGATTTATTTGACCAGCTTTAGGGAGCGAAGGTGTTCTCCAAGATTGATTTGAGGTCCGGGTATCACCAGCTGAAGATTCGGGATTTAGATATTCTTAAAACAGCGTTCAGGACCCGTTATGGCCATTATGAGTTCTTGGTGATGTTTTCACGACCCCAGTTCGCCCTCCGTGAACATGTCGTGATGGAACCTAGCCCCTATAACTAGGTAATCCTAGCAATGCGGAATATCAACGTAACTTGCGGAATAATTAAGTAAAAATGAAACAATCTAAAAGAAAAACTATAAGTAAATGCCACTTGGCATATACCACCAAAAATAATACGGAAGTCTACAATATCGCCCCAAAACCTGGAAACTCACGGGAACCATAGACTAACAGAATATAATACATTGCTCTAACTCCAGAATGTCTATACAACAGTAAGGAAGGACAAAACTTTTCACAAAAGCTGGAATAAGCTAGAGACTCCTGGTCTGCGGACGCGGAAGATGTACCTCAAAGTCTCTACTGTATCTCCCAACCTCGGGGATAGTGCGCCTGAGTGGAGGTACCTAGATCTGCACATGAAAAACATGGGTAGAAAAGGGCATGAGTACACCACATCGGTATTCAGTAAGTGCCAAGCCTAACCTCGATCGGGTAGTGACGAGGAAGGTCAGGGCCCTACTGAGGTCAAACAATATAATAGGGATATACAGTATGAAAACGGACAGTAATAATAAATACAGCAGTGAAGTAAGTCAGGTCAAACAAGGCAAAAAGAAAACACAAGAACAGAGTAAACACGAAGTATGAATAGCTCAATAACAATGGTAACAATGAGGATCTTTCAGGATACCGTCCTGTAGTCCTTTTTCAACTGTCTAGTGGATCTCCCGGGATACCGTCCCATAGTCCATCATATGTATAACCGAAGGATCGCAGGGGGATCTCCCAGGATACCGTCCCGTAGTCCCAAAGTAAATATGCAGGGGAATCTCCCGGGATAACGTCCCGTTGTCCCAAAGTAAATGTGCAGGGGGATCTCCCTGGATAACGTCTCGTAGTCTCAAAGTAAATATGCAGGGGGATCTCCAGGGATAACGTCCCGTAGTCCCAAAGAAAATATGCAGGGGGATCTCCCGGAATAACGTCCCGCAGTCCCAAAGTAAGTATGTAGGGGGATCTCCCGGGATAACGTCCCGTAGTCCAAAAGTAAATATGCAGGGGGATCTCTCGGGATAGCTTCCCGTAGTCCCAAAGTAAATATGCAGGGGGATCTCCCGGGATAACGTCCCGTAGTCCCAAAGTAAATACACAGCCACAACAAGAAGACACTCATAATTAGAGTGCGAAAATACAAGGCAACAAGTAATTCTAGTCTAACATGTTTCACGTAGCGCAATTAAGGCAATTTAGGCAAATAGGAAATTCAGGGCAACTAGGCATGATTTTCTAAGCTAACATAGACTATAGTTGCGATTAGAATAAAATAGGTAAGAAAGAAACCCAGGCTAAATATTTAAAGTAAAACCAGATTTTCAACAATTTAAACAAGTATGCGCTCGTCACCTCACGTACAAGGCATTCAATTACCAAATATCACATCCTAAGGGGTAAGGTCCCCCACACAAGGTTAGACAAGCCACTTACCTCGAACCGGCTCAAAATTAACTCGAAACCACACGTTTTCCACAAGTATCCGTCTCGTTTTCCCACACACACGTTTTCCCAAATCTATACAATTCAATCACACATTATAATTAACATCTCATGCAACTGATTTTTTAATGTTTAATTCAAGCTAAGGCGCAAAATTAGGTAAAATGACCAGAATGCCCCTCGGGCCCACGTCTCGGAATCGGGTAAAATTTATATTTTCCGGACACCCATTCACACACGGACACATTCAACCAGAAACAATCGAAATCCGATGCCAAGAACCCCTAAATTTTCAGAATTTCGGGTTGGGAAAAATCTCATCACTTTCTTATGGTTTTCCCCCCATTTTTGATAATTAAACTATATAAAACAACGGGAATTAATGGTATAACAATGAATTAGGATTGGGAAATGTTACCTAAGATCCATCTCTTCAAAACCCACAGAAAATCACCAATTCTTGAGCCCTTACACGAATTTTAGAATTATGAGATGAATTCTTGGATTTTTGGAATAAAACACACAGGGAATTCGTACTTGCGGTCTGGATCACCGCACCTTCGGAAAAAGCATCGCAGGTGCGGAAATCACTTAAGTTACATTGGGGCCGCACTTGCGGTTGTTTGGTCGCTCCTGCGGTCCTGCACCTGCGAAACCCAGGTCGCACCTACGACCACTGGCCTAATCCCCCCTAAGTAACACATGCGATCAATCCCCACACTCCTACGAGTCCGCACCTGCGGAAAAACCTTCGCAGGTGCGAAGACACCAGAAGAGGCATGGTTCAGCAGTAGCTAAGTCCCAAAATTCTCCCGTTAGGCATCCGAAACAACCCCGAGGCCCTCGGAACCTCAACCAAAACCACCAACCAACCCCAACACCTTATTTGAACTAGGTCGGGCCTTATAAACACATCTCATAACATCAAAATCATCGATTATGCATAGGTTCAAGCCTATAAGCTTAGGAAAATTCTAGAATTCACATCCGACGCCGAAACACGTCTAAACTTTTCCGAATAACCTCAAATTTTGCACACACATCCCAAATGACATGACAGAACTACTGAAACTTACAGAATTCCATTCCGACCCTCGGATCAAAATTTCACTATCGGACTGGAAACTCCAAAAATTCAAACTTCGACATTTCAAGCCTAATGAGCTTAGGACTTCCAAAATAGATTTTGAACACGTTCCCAACCCTGAAATCACCCAACGGAGCTAACAGAACCATCAGATTTCCATTTCGAGGCCGTCTCCACAGTGCTCCGACTACGAGAAACTTTCCAACACTTAAGCTCTTATTAAGGACTAAGTGTCCCAAAACTCTCCGAAACTTAAAATCGAACGTCCTGGCAATTCAATTTAGAAGAACTAGACTTGGGGAAAATAGTTAATAGGGGATCAGGTCATTAATTCTTAAGATGACCGGCCGGGTCGTCACATCCTCATACACTTAAAAATTCGTTCCTCCTCGAACGAGCATAAAGACATACCTGAACTAGTGAAAAGATGAGGGTAACTGCTGTTCATATCCTGCTCAATCTCCCAGGTTGCCTCCTGGGCCGGGTGACCCCGCCACTGAACCATTAATGAAGCGATTTTCTTTAACCTAAGCTTTCTGACCTGCCTATCCAATATAGCTACATGCTCCTCAACATATGATAGATCCTTGTCCAATTGGACTGAGCTGAAATCCAAGACATGAGACGGGTCACCGTGATACCTCTGGAGCATCGAAACATGAAATACCGGATGGACTCCTGCCAAGCTTGGAGGTAAGGAAAGCTCATAAGCAACCTCCCCAACACGCCTCAATATCTCATAAGGGCTAATAAACCTCGGACTGAACTTCCCTTTCTTCCCAAATCTCATAACGCCCTTCGTAGGCGAAACCCGAAGCAAAACTCACTCTCCGACGATATATGAAACATCACGAACCTTCCGGTCCGCGTAACTCTTCTGTCTGGACTGGGCTGTACAGAGTCTATCCTGAATCACCTTGACCTTCTCCAATGCATCCTGAACTAACTCTGTGCCCAATAGCCTCGCTTCACCCGGCTCAAACCAACCCATCGGAGATCTGCACCTCCTACCATATAAAGCCTTATACGGTGCCATTTGAATGCTGGATTGATAACTGTTGTTGTAAGCAAACTCCACCAATGGCAAGAACTGACAAGACCCTCCAAACTCAATCACACATGCACAGAGCATATCCTCAAAAATCTGAATAGTGCGCTCGGACTATCCGTCAGTCTGGGGTGAAATGTTGTGCTCAACTCCACCCTGGTACCTAACTCCTGCTGAACGGCTCTCCAGAACCGTGAAGTGAACTGAGTACCTCTGTTTGAAATAATAGAAACTGGAACACCATGCAGACGAACGATCTCCCGAATATAAATCTCTGCCACCGCTCCGATGAATAAGTAGTCAGTACCGAAATGAAATGGGCTGATTTGGTCAGCCGATCCACAATCACCCAAATGGCATCATGCTTCTTCAAATTCTGAGGAAGTCAAACCACAAAGTCCATGGTGATCCGCTCCCACTTCCCTTTGGAAGCTCAATCTGCTGAAGTAACCTTCCCCGTTTCTGATGCTCACATTTGGCCTGCTGACATTTGAGACACTTGGCTACAAACCCTGCTATATCCTTCTTCATTCTTTGCCACCAATAGTGCTTCCTCAAATCCTGATACATCTTCGCAATACCCGGATGGATGGAATACCGCGAACTATGGGCCTCTGCTAAAATCAACTCCCGAAGCCCATCAACATTGGGCACACAAATCCGACCCTGCATACTCAATACCCCGTCATCTCCATTGGTCACGTCTTTGGAATCACCGTGTTGGACCGTGTCCTTGACGACAAGTATATAAGGATCATCGTATTGTCGCTCCCTGATACGATCGAATAAGGGAGATCGAGAATCAACACAAGCTAATAGCCGCCAAGGCTCAAAAAGATCCAATCTCACGAACTAACTGGCTAAGGACTGAACAACTAAGGCTAGAGGCCTCTCAGCTGCATGAAGGTATGCCAAACTCCCCAAACTCTCTGCCTGGCGACTCAAGGCATCAACCACCACATTGGCCTTCCCCGGGTGGTATAATATAGTGATGTCATAGTCCTTTAGCAACTCTAAACACCTATGCTAGAGCAAATTTATATCATTCTGCCTGAATATGCGCTGCAAACTCTGGTGGTCAGTATAAATCTCACAAGGCACACCGTACAAATAATGACTCCAGATCTTCAAGGCATGAACAATGGCAGCTAACTCAAGGTCATGGACAGGGTAATTCTTCTCATGTATTTTCAACTGTCTGGACGCGTAGGAAATCACCCTACCGTCCTGCATCAGCGCCGCTCCAAGGCCAGCTCGTGAGGCATCACAATAAACTGTATAAGACTCCGAATCAGTAGGCAATATCAAGATTGGCGCTGTAGTCAAAGATGGCTTGAGCTCCTGAAAGCTCGCCTCACACTCCTTTGTCCACTAAAATGGAGCACCCTTATGGGTCAATCTAGTCATAGGGGTTGCACTCGATGAGAATCCCTCCACAAAATGATGGTAGAAACCTGCCAAGCCAAGGAAACTGCGAATCTTTGTAACTAAGGACGGCCTGGGCCAAATTTGCATGGCTTCTACCTTCTTTGGATCCACTCGAATGCCCTCATTCGATACCACGTGGCCTAAGATGCCACAGAACTCAACAAAAACTCACATTTTGAAAACATTGCATACAACTTCTTCTCTCTCAGGGTCTGAAGCACTGTCCTCAGGTGCTGCTCAAGAATATCATCTATGAAACTAATGACGAACGAGTCGAGATAGGCCTGAACACATTGTTCATCAAATGCATAAATGTTGCGGGGGCATTATCCAGCCCGAATGACATAACTAGAAACTCGTAATGGCCATACCGAGTCCTGACAGCAGTCTTCGGGATATCCGGCTTCCGAATCATCATCTAATGGTAACCTGAGTGCAAATCAATCTTAGAAAATACATATGCGCCCTGAAGCTTGTCAAATAGATCATCAATATGAGGCAAGGGATAACGGTTCTTCATTGTAACCCTATTCAACTGGCGATAATCAATACACATGCGCATAGAACCATCATTCTTCTTCACAAACAAGACAGGAGCACCCCAAGGTGAAACCCTGGGTCGAATAAAACCCTTATCAAGCAATTCTTGTAACTGATCCTTCAACTCCTTCAACTCAGGAGGAGCCATACAGTAAGGAGGAATGGAAATGGGCTGAGTTCCTGGCAACAAATCAATGCCAAAATCAATGTCTCTATCGGGCGACATGCCCGAAAGATCAGCTGGAAACACATCGGGATAATCTCGTACCACTGGAACTGAATCAACAGAAGGGGTATCAACACTGACGTCTCTCACATAAGCTAAATACTGGGCACACCCCTTCTCAACCATACACTGAGCTTTAAGAAAAGAGACAACTCTACTGGGAGTGTGATATAATGTACCACTCCACTCAACACGCGGAATACCTGGCATAGCCAGCGTCACAGTCTTTGCGTGATAGTCAAGAATAGCATAATGGGGTAACAACCAGGCCATGCCCAAGATAGTATCAAAATCCACCATATCGAGTAACAATAAATCCGCACTGGTCTCAAAACCACGAATAGCAACCAAACACGACCGGTAAACGCGGTCCACAACAAGAGAATCCCCACAGGAGTAGAAACATAAAAAGGAGAACCCAAAGAATCTCGGGCTATACCCAAATGCGGAGCAAAATAGGAAGACATATTAGAACGTGTGGATCCTGGATCGAATAGAACCGATGCAACTCTATGAAAATATAGTATAATACCTATAATTACAGAATCGGAGGCAACAACCTCGGTACGAGCAGGAATAGCATAATATCTGGCCTGGCCTCCGCCTCGAGGGAGACCTCTACCTCCATAACCTCCACCCCTAGCTGGCTGGGCAGGTGGGGTAGCAGTTGGAGCTGTGATCATGGCTTGAGAACCCTACTGAGCACGCTGTGGCTCAAAAATCTGTGAAGATGCACCCCGAATAAGTCAGGGGTAGTCCCTAACCACATGGCGTGTATCGCCACACTCGAAACAAGCTCTGGGAGGGCGTGGTGGCTGTGACTGGCTAGGGCCAAGTCTGCCAGACTGACCTCTGAAAGCACCCCGCGCAGGAGGAACGCTAGAAACTGGAGGTGTATAATAAGGCTCGTGAGGCCTGGGTGGAGCTGGGGTACCGCTGGCTACTGGAAGAGCTGAATGAACTGGGTGGACCATATAACCCCTACCATGACGACCTACTACTGGGGTACGGGCACCAGAGTAGTGGCCCGACTCTCGAGACCTCTTGGCCTCCCTCTCTTCTCGCTCCCTATCGAGCATACCCTCGATCCTCCTAGCAATTCTCACTACCTGCTGATAAGGAATGTCCATCTCTAACTCTCGATCCATGCTAGATCTGATGGGTGGGATAAGACCCTCAATGAACCGGCGAACCCTCTCGCGGACAGTAGCAACCAAAGCAGGTGCATGCCTATCCAATCTGGTGTAACAGATAGCATACTCTGAAACTGTCATAGCACCCTGGCACAAATTTTCAAACTCTGTGTGCCATGCTTCCTTAAGGCTCTGAGGAACAAACTCTCTCAGGAACATATCTGAGAACTGGGTCCAGGCCAGTGAAGCAGCCTCGTCTAGGCTGTCTAACTCATAGGTGCGCCACTAATCATAAGTGGCTCCCCGAAGCTGGAAGGTAGTAAAGGAAACCCCACTAGATCCGGATATGTCCATAGTGC
Source organism: Nicotiana paniculata (assembly GCA_005239505.1). Taxonomy (NCBI): domain Eukaryota; kingdom Viridiplantae; phylum Streptophyta; class Magnoliopsida; order Solanales; family Solanaceae; genus Nicotiana; species Nicotiana paniculata. Next base: position 21,326 of record ML304469.1, read on the forward strand.
GAAAAATACGGTGACACTCCCCTAGAAACCCCAAGGCATCATCTGATGCTAGTCGACTGAATATCGGAGGGTCATACTTCTTGAAGCTCTCATGTCTCCGCTGCTCGTCCTCCGAAATAGATAACCCTTCCTCGGGCTAAACTAGCACTACATGTGGCACATGCACTCGCTGCTCAGGAGTGCGGGCGGTGGGAGTCTGTGCTCCTCCCCCGGCCTGGGATGTGGCTGCAGCAAGGGGAAGCAACCCTGCTTGAGCCAGAGTGGTGTACATAGACATGAACTGAGTTAATGTCTCCTAAAGGGATAGAGTAGTAGTGGCAATAGGCGTGTCAGGTGTTTGGACCTCAGCTGGATCTGTTGGTGGTACCTCGGCGGCAGCTCGCGCAGGTGCTCTCGCTGGACCACGTGCGCATCCTCAGCCTCTACCCCAGCCCCAGCCTCTAACGGCTGCTGTAGGGGGCACCGGCGCCAGATTGTCTCGAGTAACACGTGTCCTCACCATCTGTGGGAGAATAGTAAACAGAGGTTTAGAATTAATGTCAAAATATTGCACGACAAGGAAATCAATGAAGTGAAGATTTTTCCTAAACAGTTACATAGCCCTTCGTAGATAAGTACAGACGTCTCCATACCGATAATCGAGACTCTAATAAACCGGCCCGTGTTCCGTGACTCCTATAAACGTAGAGCTCTGATACCAAATTTTCAGGACCCAAGTTCGCCCTCGGTGAATATGTCGTGATGGAACCTAGCTCCTATAACTAGGTAATCCTAGCAATACGGAATATCAACATAACTTGCGGAATAATTAAGTAAAAACGGAACAATCTAAAAGAAAAACTGTAAGTAAATGCCACTTGGCATATACCACCCAAAATAATACGGAAGTCTACAATATCCGAAAACACACGGGAACCACAGGCTAACAGAATATAATACACTGCTCTAACTCCAGAATGTCTATACAGCTGTAGGGAAGGATAAAATGTTTCACAAAAGCTGGAATAAGATAGAGACTCCTGGTCTGCGGACGCGACAGATGTACCTCGAAGTCTCTGTTGTATCTCTCAAAAGGGCATGAGTACACCACAACGGTACTCAGTAAGTGCCAAGCCTAACCTCGGTCGGGTAGTGACGAGGAAGGTCAGGGCCCTACTTAGGTCAAACAATATAATAGGGATTTACAGTATGAAAATAGACAGTAATAATGAATACAGCAGTGAAATAAGTCAAGTCAAACAAGGCAATAAGAAAACACAAGAACAGAGTAAACACGGAGTATGAACAGCTCAATAACAATGTTAACAATGCGGATCTCCCAGGATATAGTCCTTTTCTCAACTGTCTAGTGAATCTCCCAGGATACCGTCCCGTAGTCCATCATATGTATAATCGAAGGATCATCATCTGTGCAGGGGGATCTCCCGAGATACCGTCCCGTAGTCCCAAAGTAAATATGCAGAGGGATCTCCCGGGATACCGTTTCATAGTCCAAAAGTAAATATGCAGGGGAATATCCCGGGGTAACATCCCGTAGCCCCAAAGTAAATATGCAGGGGGATCTCCCGGGGTAACGTCCCTTAGTACCAAAGTAAATATGCAGGGGGATCTCCCGGGATAACGTCACGTAGTCCCAAAGTAAATATGCAGGGGGATCTCCCGGGATAACGTCACGTTGTCCCAAAGTAAATATGCATGGGGATCTCCCGGGTTAACGTCCCGTAGTCCTAAAGTAAATATGCAGGGGGGTCTCCCCGGATTACATCCCGTAGTACCAGAGTAAATATGCAGGGGGATCTCCCGGGATAACGTCCGGTAGTCCCAAAGTAAATACACAGCCACAACAAGAAGTCATTCAGAATTAGAGTGCGAAAATACAAGGCAACAAGTAATTCTAGTCTAACATGCTTCACGTAGTGCAATTAAGGCAATTTAAGCAAATAGGCAATTCAGGGTAACTAGGCATGATTTTCTAAGCTAACATAGACTGTAGTTGCAATTAGAATAAAACAGGTATGAAAGAAACATAGGCTAAATATTTAAAGTAAAATCGAATTTTTAAGAATTAGCACAAGTACGCGCTCGTCACATCACGTACAAGGCATTCAATTGCCAAATATCACATCCTAAGGGGTAAGGTCCCCCACACAAGGTTAGACAAGCCACTTACCTCGAACCGGCTCATAATCAACTCGAAACCACACGTTTGCCACGAATATCCGACTCCAAATGGCCCAAATCTATAAAACTCAATTACATATCATAAGTAACATCTCATGCAACTGATTTTTTACTATTTAATTCAAGCTAAGTTGCGAAATTAGGTAAAATGACCAAAATGCCCATCGGGCCCACGTCTCGGAATCGGGTAAAAGTTATATTTTCCGGACACCCATTCACTCACGAACTCATTCAACTAGAAACAATCGAAATCCGATGCCAAGAACCCCTTAAATTTTCAGAATTTCGGGTTGGCGAAAATCTCATCACTTTCCTATGGGTTTTCCCCCATTTTTGATAATTAAACTAAAGAAAACAACGGGAATTAATGGTCTAAAAATGAATTAGGATTAGGAAATGTTAACTATGATCCTTCTCTTTAAAACCCACAGAAAATCACCAATTCTTGAACCCTTACATGATTTTTAGAATTATGAGATGAACTCTCGGATTTTTGGAATAAAACACACAGGGAATTCGCACCTGCATGCTCGATCACCGCACCTGGAGAAAAAGCATCGCGGGTGTGGAAATCACTTAAGTTACACTGGGGACGCACCTGCGGTCGTTTGGTCGCGTCTGCGGTCCCGCACCTGCGGAACCCAAGTCTCACCTGCGACCACTGGCCTAATCCCCTCCTATGTTACACCTGCGATCAATCCCCACGTGCCTGCGAGTCCGCACCTACGGAAAAACCTTCGCAGGTGCGAAGACACCAGAAGAGGCCTAGTTCAGCAGTAGCTAAGTCCCAAATTTCTCCAGTTAGGCATCCGAAACAACCCCGAGGCCCCCGGGACCTCAACCAAAACCACCAACCAACCCTAACACCTTATTTGAACTAGGTCGGTCCTTAAAAAGCACATCTCATAACATCAAAATCATTGATTATGCATAGGTTTAAGCCTAGAAACTTAGGAAAATTCTAGAATTCACATCTGATGCCGAAACACATCTAAACTTATGCGAATGACCTCAAATTTTGCACACACATCCCAAAAGAGATGACAGAATTACTGCAACTTCTGGAATCCCATTCCGACCCTCGGATCAAAATTTCACTATTGGACTTGAAACTCCAAATATTCAAACTTCGGCATTTCAAGCCTAAATGAGCTACGAACTTCCAAAATACATTCTTAACATGCTCCCAACCCCGAAATCACCCAACGGAGCTAACGGAACCATCGAATTTCCATTCCGAGGTTTTCTTCACACTTCTCCAACTACGAGAAACTTTTCAACACTTAAGCTCTCATTTAGGGACTAAGTGTCCCAAAACTCTCCGAAACTCAAAACTGAACGTCCCGACAATTATAATTAGCAGAAATAGACTTGGGGAAAATTCTTAATAGGGGATAGGGGTGTTAATTCTTAAGACGACCGGCCGAGTCGTCACAGATGTCTTTTGGGCTAACAAATGCCCATCGTTCATGCATTATATGAACAGTATATTTTAGCCATATTTGGACTCATTCATTATTGTATTAATTGATGGCATCTTGGTGTACTCTCGTAGCCAGGAGGAGCATGCTCAGCATTTGAGGCTTGTATTACAGAGATTGAAGGAGGAGAAACTTTATGTAAAGTTCTCCAAGTGTGAGTTTTGGTTCGGTTCAGTAGCATTCCTGGGGCACGTGGTGTTTAGTGATGGTATTTAGGTAGAACTAAAGAAGATAGAGGTGGTGCAGAGTTGGCCTAGACCGTTCTCAACCACGGAGATTAGGAGCCTTCTTTTTTTGGCGTGTTACTATCATCGCTTCGTGGAGGGATTTTCATCTATTGCATCGCCCTTGACAAAATTGACCCAAAAGGGTGCTCCCTTCAGGTGGTCAGACGAGTGTGAGGAGAGCTTTCAGAAGCTCAAGACTGCTTTGACCACAGTTCCAGTGTTAGTCCTGCCATCAGCTTCAGGTTCTTATACCTTGTTTGTGATGCCTCGAGGATAAGCATTGGATGTATTTTGATGCAGAAGGATAGGGTAATTGCCTATGCTTCGCACCAGTTGAAAACTCATGAGAAGAACTATCATGTCCATGATCTTAAGTTAGCAGCCATTGTTCACACCTTAAAGATTTGGGGGCACTATTTATATGGGTTTCATTGTGAGATCTATACTGGTCACCGGAGTCTGCAACATCTATTTAAGCATAAGGATCTTAATTTGCGTCAGCGGAGATGGTTGGATCTTCTTAAGGACTATTGTCGCGCTCCTTTTTCTCGCAAAATCGGGTTTCGACACGTGACAACTCTTTTAAGGATGGTGGTAAAAGAGATAGTCGCCACCTAACAGGTATTAGGTGCGTTAGGGCACCTATATATTAGCAAATAAATCTGGTTTAACAAGTCTGTATCACCAAATATCGGGTAAGGGCTCAAGATATCTCGAGGAGAATGTTTTAGGAATCATCGAGGTCCACAATTGTGGGTCCCATATGAACTCGAATTATACGAATTAGTCAAATAGTCAGGGAGAAAGACAAGAAGTTTGGAAAAATTCATTACTAGAAAGTCCTTGAGTAAACACAAATAATTTATTTAGGGACAAGATGTGGGGTTCTAAGTTTTTTAGCCTAAAGGATCACCCCGTGCAACATAAATAATACTTCGTATCTCCTTCGAGATGGGGTGTTACTTGTATTAGTAGCAGGCACAGACTATCATCTCATGCTACCCGATTACTATTTTTAAGTTCTTACCTAAAGAGCGCTAGTTGATTCTAAACCGTGCTCTATGCGTGCACTACCAGTCCCATGCCTATGGCCCAAGAGGCGTTTGGGCATCTATTTTTGATAGTTTTAGATTTAACTTACGCTGCTCAGAAATGATAAAACTAAGCGACATAAAAAATAAGTTGGACTTCATGTAAAAGCAATGAAGGGCTCAAGTTATCCTCCACACTCAAACAACAAACGCGTGCAAACAAATTCTCCTATTAGGCGTTTGATACTTTTAGAATTGAGGAAAATTAAATCCATTAAGCTCTATAGACATGGTTTCTATGTGTATGACCCTATCGGTCATGTTGTGTTCTAGAACCCCGTGCCCCTAAACGAGACTTTCCATATTTGCTTTTACTAATTTATAGCTTACGGGGACGGTAGTTCGAGGTTTGGAGGAATTTTGGGTGGTATAGGAACACTTAGTTCCTTAAGGTTGGCCTTAAAGGACAAGTTTGACTTCGGTCAACATTTTTAGTAAACGACCTCGAAATTGTGATTTGAAGGATCCAGTAGGTTCGTGTGATCATTTCGGATTTGGGTGCATGTTTAGAATGGGTTTCGGATGACCCGGGAGCGTTTCGGCGCCAAATAGTGAAATATGATTCCTTAAGTTCAAAAATTGAGGTTTGGAACGTGTTTTGTGTTATCGAAGTTCGAACGGAATTCTAAGACCGGGAATAGTTTCGCCATGTCATTTATTACTTGCTCGCAAAATTCGGCGTCATTCCGAGTAGTATAGGTAGGTTTCGGCATGTTGAAAGTGAATTCAAGAACTTGAAGTTCAAAGTTTGATTCGATTTGGTTTTGGGGTCGAATTCTTAGTTTCGTTGTGTTTTTTGCATTACGAGAATTCCAGCGAGTCTGTATCATGAATAGAGACCTGCCAGTGCCTTTGAACGTGGTCCTGGGGGGCTCGGGTGAGTTTCGGACACCTCGGAGGTAAATGCAAGAAACCAGATTTACCCAGTTTTGGTTTCCTTCTTCGCGTTTGCGGGTGTACGGACGCGTTCGCGAAGAAGGAGTTGGGCAGGGGTGAAAAATGCTCTATGCGTTCACATAGGCACAATTTCATTCGTATAGTGTAGGTCGCTGGGCCGGTCAATTTTTTCTATGCGGTCGCACCAGCACCAACCCCCCCCTCCCCCGTGTTCGGTAGGTGTAGCCCAGCTAGACTTTACGTTCGCTGGTTTGTTGTTGCATTCGATTATTGTGAGCATGTGATTTTTCACCTACCAAAGGCCCCTACAAAATTCGATAAATAAATTAATTTTATAGATTTTTGTTGATCTTCAGTGATTAATCGTGAAAGATTTGTATTTTTTGGCATATACATAATTCATCTTTTCAAATTTGTTCAAAATTGCATCACTATTATCAAAGAATTATAAAGTTATAATTAACTGAATAATAGACGAGTGATGGTTATTTAATGTAATGTAGTTCTAATAACTAATTATTAAAACTAATCATTTTTATTCATTAAATTATAGATTAATTAGGAATATAAAATTGGTCATTTTTTTTCTTGATTAATTTGTAAATAGATGAAAAGTAGGTCTAAATTAGTTACTATATTTTTTGGATTAAATTAGATTATAACTTATTTAGATTAATTAATTTAATTAGTTAAAGAAGTCAAAAATTGGACCTGGGCCAAGAAATACCCAGGCCCAATCCCCATATACTCAAACCACCTAGCCCAATAAATCCCTCAACCCAGCCTTTACCACTTAGTCCAAACGACATCGTTTAATATGTGTCAATCTCAGCCGTTGATCTTTCCAAATCCAACGGCTGAGAACTACCCAATCCCTAAATTATATATATGTCCAAACCACACCCCACCTCCTCATTTCACCTAAGCCTCACCCCCCCCCCCCNCGTGTCTCTCTCATCTCTCTAAACCTAAACCCTAGCCGCCCCAAAACCACACCGCCGTCCGGCCACCGGACCTCCACCAATCGACCCTAACTTTTCACCAGATAACACTCATCCTCCCCTCAACCCCGTCCCGTTATTAGTTTCCTCGAAAATTCACCCAATCTCCATTGATTTCGGATCTAGGAACCCAGAAACCCTAGTTCCCTCTATCGGCCAATTCAAAGATTCCTGGCTCTAACCTACACAGATCGATAGCTCTCAATGAAAGCTATTGATTTCTGTGGGTTTGAGTCATTTTTCAAACCCTACGGTGTCCGGCCAAGGTCCAGCGACCCCCAAGTTTTCGGCCAATGCTTTTTAGAAAAAGAAATAGGTATTTCCTTTTTTCCTTTTTAGGGTTTTACTGTGAAAGAAATTATGAATAATTAATAGGTTTAATTACTGTTTCCATTGTTCCTTCTTAGACCAGCTTATTTCTCTTGTCATTTGGCCCCTGTCTGCTTGAACGTTTCCTTCTTGTGACTAATTCAGAACCTGAATAGACTTCATTGTTTAGTAGATAACTTAAGATTCTTATTTGCTGTATCAGTGCGTATCTGTTTGCTATCATTAATTCATGTTTGATCAATTGACCTTGTGTATTGTTAGTTCACACATGCATGCTTAGGTTAATTGAACCTTGTTTGGATATTGGAATGATATAGTTTAGGTTTTTGATGATTCATGAGTTTTAAGTGTGCTTCATGTGCTTGCATTAGTTGATTGACCATGATTAGTTTTTCATTGTATATTATGCTCAGCTAATCGATCCCCTAACATGTTTTCTGATTTTTAGTTTATTGTTGAATTGATTTCGCCTCAACTCATCTTTTATTTTGTAATCTGATTAGTTAACTATTAATTAGTTTGATTAGGTATACCCTTGAAACTAAGATAACTAACAGTATAATTGGAAACTGACTCTAAGGACCTAAACTAACTAACCTAGAACCTGAAAATAGCTCACTTAAAATCAAAGATTGATTAGTGAGTTAATCATCTCAATTAGTCAACATTTAATAAGCTAATTACATATTAAGCTAAGATTTACTTAATTACAGCTTTCACTAATGGTTAATTAAGTTTATCACTCAATTAGGTTGATTAAGTATAATGACTCAAATTGAGTTAATCACAATTAGGTTTAAATCTAAAATAATTCACCAAAGCTTAAAGAATCAAGATTAGTTTAATTAAGCTAAGTAAACTAGCATCAAACTAATAATACTTATCAGTCCTAGTTAACTAAGGAACCTGACTAGGTTTAGGTAACTAGAGTTAAATAATAACCCGAGTGAGTTTAACCTTGATTACCCGATGGTAAATTTAGGGACTCCAAGGGGTACATTAGGTAACTCAGTCTAGCAGATCAGATTCTAAGGTTAAAAGGGCATTTTCTAAAGAGAAAGGTTCTATAATAGGGGCAGCTGTCCCAAAGATAAGGTTGACAACTGCCCTATGTACTAGAAGACCATTTTTCAGCCTTTTGGATAAGGGATATGCCAAAAGCATATCCCATCGGTGGACTCCTTATAAATAGACTTTCTTTTGACATATTCTGGATCCTTTTTTTTGGAAAACCTTTTTTTAAAGATCTTCCCTTCTGAACCTAAGGCCCTATTGAAAATCTGGACACACAAATTTCATATACACACACACAGTAGAAATCCTATACTAAGAGAACACTAGATTAGGTATAGAAATATCTAAAAATATGGTTTTCTTCAAGGATGCTATTCTTTGAACTTGGGTAATAGCTAACTGGTTCTTTCTGGGGTTTTAAAGTTTATCCGGTTGAGATATTTATTGTTTGCTGGTTTTGATTCAAGTCCTGGTTTTCCAAGCTCTCATTTTCTGGGTTTCTCTACTGCTGGATTTGTTCCCTGATTAGTTGCTGTGTTGGTCTCCAGTCTTCTTTAGCATCTGACCTTTATTTGGTCCAATTTTCTGTTTGTTCTACTTTAAAAAGGTATGTACTAACTCTTCTTGTTCTTAATAAAATGATGTATTCAAACTCTCTTCTTCTACTCATTTCTTAAGCTGGTTGTTTTCTTTTTTTTTGATAAATAAAGTTGTTTCTTCTTCTGTACGTAAATGTGGTTTTATAGACGTTTTGCTAACATGATAATAAATCTGTGAGTGTGACAATTATTGTTTTGATATTGGTATTTTTGTTTGTTATGTGTTGACTGTTCAGTTAATATTCCTAGTTCCGAGTGATAGAACAAGTTGCACTAGGATGACTGAATCTGGCCCCTTTTTTATGGTCAGGTTCTTCCCTAAGAGTGCACAAAATATGCTTTCAATTGAGTCTCTTTGGTCAATAAAGAGATTCAACAAGCAAGTCTCTAGATTAGGTTAATATTAGCACTAGGGTAGATGAGTTTGACTTATTGATAGACAAGTTCACCCCACAATAATGCACAAAACAGCAGCATAAATGGCTGAAATTCACCTTTTAAAAGGTTAAAGGGTATAGTTAAGAAGGGCATTAGGGCGAGGAATTTTAACCTTTGAATGATCAATCCATCCCTTACAAATGCCTAGATAGTTAAAGTGCCATATAGCTAGAATTAGGTTAATGTTAGCATTAAGGTAGGTGAATTTGACTCTTTGAGAGTCAAATTCGTCTCATTACAGTGCATAAGCAGTAATTAGCTTGCTGAAATTGTCCTTTCAAAGGATGTAGAATGGGCAATCAAAGGCTCACTAGAGGAGAAAATCTGGAATCCTTCATATTGATCAGGTTTATCCTCTTGAAACGCCTACAAAAATCAAGTTAAGGAATTGATAGGACTAAAAGTCCCAAGTACAAAAATGACAAGTCCAGAGGTGAATTGATCCTTGTATGATCATATTCACCCTGAGAAAGTGCATAAAATATTCTGCCAGACAGGGTGGTTTAAACACACGCAATATCAGAATTAAAACTGGCCTCTTCATGGTCAGTTTGGTTTTGGTGGTTGCATAACACCTAAACTGTATTAGGTTGTTCTATAGATTACAAAGAGAAGACTCGAACGTAAGGCCTCAAGGGAGTTTCGAGTCAACAAAGTAGTTAGAGTCTTATTTCTAGTTTCTTTCATTCTGAAAAATGTACAGCGGCAGTCAAGTTGTAATCCCCCTTCCCTATTTCTTTAGCTTTCATTGTAATATAATTTAAGACTGGACTGTACGTTTAATTTATGTTTTATTCACGTTCCCGAAAATTTGAGCTTACATTTTTGTCTGTGCTACCATGATATTAAACAAAAGAATGTATATAAAACCTATATGATCATCCCGTTTTGGATTATTTTTTTTTTGGAAAAAAAATGGTTATCTCAAATTCAGTGGAGTTTCAACACGAATCAGTAGATTATCTTCAGTTTATCTTGTATCTAATAAATTTGCAAAAAATCGATGTATACATATGCATGAACTCTAAAACTTTAGATGCATGAGATTAGTTTGTTAAGAATTGTTAAGGATTACTGGTCAAAAAATTAATAAAAAACGCATAGGGTAGGGTCTGTGTTAGAAATCATAAAATTCTGGAAAGAACAGAGTGATTCCAGCTTATCCATTAGTATCAGACTTAAAAAATAACATATTTAGATATCTAAATTTCATAAGTATATATATATCTGAACGAACAAGGGATATTCGGATTCCCACGTTTGCCGTCATGGGCTAAAAACAAATTCTTTTCAGAACTAGTAGTCCTATCACAAGGAGAGCTGACTTAGGATGGCCTGATGTGATAAAACGGGGCTAGATGAGGCCATAGTCTATAAGATGTTCTTTTAGAACAACGAATATCGTTCAGGAGATCTTCTAGGTAGAATGAATACCTTTAGTTCGAAATTTTGACAGAAAAATCAAATATTATACCGAAGCTACCTAACCAACACTCGGGAGCGACAACTCATGTCCCCGTCTTTAAACTTCAAAATTATAATAAAAATCACATGTTGTAATTACGGGTGCATTTCATGTGGCGTAATTATAATGTGTTTAAAATAACAAGTGCACACCATCGTGACTTGTTTTCAAGATAAGTCCATAAATATTAAAAGTGGTTGAAAAGTGAAAGAGGCTAAAAGCACAACAGGCAAAGATATGTAAATAATCAGATAATTTGGGCCAAATATTAATAGTTAAGCGACCGTGCTAGAACCACGGAATTCGGGAATACCTAACACCTTCTCCCAGGTTAACAGAATTCCTTACTCGGATTTCTGGTCGCAAACAACTTAAAACAGAGTCAAAATTTCCTCGGTTTAGGATTTTTAAAATAAAACGGTGTCCCGGAACATCGTCAAAAATGCGGGTGGCGGCTCTGAAAATTAATAATAGTCCCAAAACAAAATAATGTCACTTTAATTGGAAAAACTCCCTTACTACCCTTTCATTAATCCGGGGGTAGTGGAAAAAGGAGGTGTGACAGCTCTGGCGACTCTGCTGGGGACCCGAACCCAGAATCTCTGGTTTCGCAGGGTTCAAGAATTCGAGCTTAGAATGCTGTTATATTTTGGCTTCATTATCTGATTTATATGTTTGAACCTAATGTGCTAAATGCTGCTTTTACCGCTTTGATATTATCTGAACTGTATATAAAATATGCTGAAAACCCTCTTCTCTCTGAGTCTTCTAAATCATCTGGGAAGTGTGCACTTCTTGTGACTTCTTTTCTGTTAGAGTCATATCCAAAATTTAGAATGAGGTTCGGATAAGTTGCAAAGCCGGCGAAGCTTCTGTATTCCCGGTACGCTGCCCCAACCTCGGCTCGAGCTGTCCGCTCGGGTAAGCCTGGTCTAGAACAAAACCCCAGATTTAAACCTAGAATAACAAAACCTCATGCCGGATCCCTAGTAGGAACGCTTATTTGCATCATGTGCATTTGACTTAGGGGACTCAACACAGAGGTTGGGTCCGTCTAGGACAGGTGGACCCGAAATAAAAGACTACCCTGATGCATGTTATTTGCTACGTATGCATTTATTTGTCACAGCTTGTGTATCGAACGACTAAACAAAAAGATGATGAGCAAAAAAAACCAAGAGTGAGGTAGAATAGAGAATTTTGGAAAATCCACGTGTTTATTCCGAAACGCTGCCAAAATTTCTAAAACAAATAAATAAAGTATACAAAAACAAAATGAGTGGGTCTACATTAATCAAGATTTTTCCCGAACTACGCTTTGTTTGATTCTCGCTGGTGTGAGATACGTAGGAAACCCTCATCGGGTCCAACACCGTTATTCAAAATCTAACAAATATGGCTTTAAATAAAATCAGGTGACACCATTATAGCCTAATCGCCCAAGTGGGGCGCCGGAAGGCCGTTTGGCAAGAATAGCCACCTATGTTTTCAAAATTTCGACCCAATTCGCGAACACTGCTTCAAAAGGCCGTATTCGCAAAAGTGGTCCATTGTCTTTAAGCCTTTTTTTGCCCAAAATGACACTTTTCGAAAATTTTCTGTGGTCTTAATAGAAAGAACGAATGTGCAGGATGAGTACAGTTGAAAACATTCCTTTCAAAGCAGTCGAGGAAATCCCTTTGGGACTCCATATGTGGTGGAGCAACTTGAGGGAGACTAGTAAAAAGTCGGTTGTAAAAGCTTAAGGGGGACTTACTGGCCTTTTAAAGATCAAGCCGAGGTTGGACATCGTCGAAGCTCTAATTCCATTTTGGGATCCCGCCCACAATGTATTCCACTTCTCGGACTTTGAATTAACACCCACGCTGGAGGAAATAGTGGGGTATGTTGGTCTCAATGACAAGCTCAGAAGTCGGTACCCAGTAGCACCCAGGGGCAGTGACTCCCCACAAGTTTCTGGATCTGTTGAACATTAGCCAGGACGTCCAAGACCCACATCTGTCCGAAGCCTTCTGTATTTTCTACTTTCTTTACAGACATTATGGAGATCCCCAGGGTTACGAGGCTGGCAACACTGGTCTGACTCACAAAGATCAGGCTAAATGGGAAGCCCGTCGGGGGTTAGCTTTTGTGGTAGCATTCCTAGGCACCTTGATATGCCCAAGAAGCGACGGATACATAGACATCAGACTTGTGGGGATGGAAGACTTCATGATGAAAAGTTCCAATGGCACATTGATACCAATGGTCTTAGCCGAGATATATCGTGCTCTAACAGTTTGCCAATCCGGGGGAAAATTTTTCAAGGGGTGCAACCTGCTCCTACAAATCTGGCTAACTGAACATCTCTGCCACCGACCAGGTTATATGAACTATGGTTTAACCGGTTTAAATTGCATTGAGGAACATAGAACTCGGGTAAAAGGCCACAAATTCCCAGAAGGCACGGAATCCCGGTGCTCCTATTTGAGCTCACTAACCTCCAACCAAATCGAGTGGACGTTCGGATGGCTCCCCTTCGACGAGGTGATCAGTATGTCGGCTGAGGTTTGCTATCTCCTATTAATGGGATTGCGAAGCATTCAAACCCCGCACCGGGTCTTACGCCAGTTAGGGAGGCAGCAGGGTGTTCCTTATGATGAGGATTTAAGCCAACGAGCCATTGAATTGTGCCCAAGAGCTGCATTCCCTGAAAGCAGGGTCCGCCAAATCTGGAATGAATGCCAGTTTTTAGAACCTCGAACTCGAGTGAGAGACTTATCAAAAGGCGAAGTGGAACCCGCCTACGCCTCCTGGTACGGGGTAAGGGGGCGGGAACATCAAGAGCAAGAACGACCCGCAAAAAGACCCCATGTACAACAATTCACCGAGCAAACTCAAGAGCATTGGGCTTGGTTAGAAAAAGAGAACAGCTACCGAGCCACCATAAGCAAGCTCGAGGCCCAGGTCAGGGTAATCAAGTTCGAAAATACTCTGCAAACTGCCTCAATCGAAGGAGAGAAAAATAGGTTAGTTCAAGAAAATGAAGCCCTCCGGGCCCAGATACAGGAATTGAAAACAGCTGTCGAGAACCCAGAAAGAAGCAGGACCGACGAAAGACTTATCAACGGTTTGAGGCATAAAGTATGTAGTTATGGGAACGAGTTAGACAAAGCCGAAGAAGAACTGGCAGAAGTTCGGGCAAGACTAACAAGGAGTGAAGAAGAAAGAACAGGATTTATTCAGAAACTAAAAAAGAAGTATGACCAGGAAGTCATGGGTTTGAAAGAAAAGTTGGTCACCATCGAGAACGAAAGGGCCAAACAGGCAAAAGGGTTTAGAACAGAGAGGGAACAGTGTTATGCCATGATGGCTCGGTTAGAAAGAGAGTTGCAACAATGGCAAAACCAAAGTCACAAGGATGCCCAAACTCTAGAAGCAAGATCCCAACAAATCGGGCGCCTACTTCAAGAGAAAGGTATTATCAGGCGAAGGGTCCAAGAGATAGCTGACTACATCGTCATAAAATGTCAAGAATGTGAAGACATGACTCGATGCACTTTCTTCTCCGCCGTAATGATCTTTGTCCATAAGATAATGGACGACCTTTACTGCCTCCAACAAGACATAGCACGCAAGCCCGTGGCAAGGCCGAATGACGCCCCAAAGGTCCCTGGAGCAACAGAAGCACTAATGTATTCTTGATATTTTCGAGTCTGTACTTCACTTTTTCAGTCACAATCATATGTTGAGTCCACGATATTCTTTATAGTTTTCGAAAAATGTATGTCAAGTCTGTTTTGCAAGCTCCGAGGTGTTAACTTTCTGTAATCAAAAGCGTTTATTTAATGAATGAAAGTTTTCTCAGAATGAAGCTTTTTAGAAAATGATATGTGCTTTTCGGGGTTTAGCCATATTGAACTACGCAATGGTCTGATTCACGCGGCGCGGTGATACATAGGCAATCCACATAGGATTCGATCATACCCATAAGAAATTAGCGGATGCAATAACCGAGGAAAGAAAAATAATAACTGAGAGAAAAACAAACCAAGAGATAAGGCCGGGATGAAGTACACGGCTNATGCAGGAGGGACGTTAAACATCCCCATAAGCTACCCGGCCACGCCATTTGGATATCCAAACATGTCGGCTCATTTTTCCGGAAGGCCTTCTGAGGTTCGCCCCCAGGCTTTGTTTTCTGGTACATCTTCCAAAAATTTTACCGTACCACCCGTTTCCGCCACATCCCCACCAACTATCTCCGGACCAAATTTTGAGCCACTGACGTTTACATTCCAAACACCATCCGTCCATCAGGACGTTGCTCATATTGCTCCCAATGCATATCTCAAAAAAACTCAGCCCGAGTTCGCTTTGGGACAGGATAAGAAAAGCTTCGAAAGCGAAGAAATAACCCGAAAAATGAGGAGTATTGAACAAAGCCTCAAGAACATGCAAGGGCTAAGCGGGCAGAAAAGTGTCTCCTACGCAGATTTGTGCATGTTCCCGCACGTCCATCTACCTCTCGGGTTCAAGACCCCCAAATTTGAAAGATATGACGGGCATGGAGACCCCATAGCCCACCTGAAAAGATACTGCAACCAACTCAGGGGAGCAGGCGGGAAGGAAGAACTTCTCATGGCCTATTTTGGGGAGAGTTTAACAGGAATTGCATCGGAATGGTATATGGACCAAGATATCTCCCGCTGGCATATATGGGACGACTTAGCCCAGGACTTTTTTCGACAATTTCAATACAATATTGACATCGCCCCCGATAGAAACTCATTGTCCGATCTTAAAAAGAAACCCTCAGTGAGTTTCAGGGAATACGCCATCAAATGGCGTGAGCAAGCATCCAGAGTCAAGCCCCTAATGGATGAGGTTGAAATGGTGAGTGTTTCTCTACAAACGCAAGAAGCTGATTTCTTCCAGAATATGATGTCCGCCATGGGCAAGCCATTCGCAGAAGCCA
>ML304470.1:0-68493 GCA_005239505.1 Nicotiana paniculata
TCATCATATCCTCGAGCCTTTTCCAGTCATCATCACTGAGTTCTTTATTTATATTAACTTCAAGGGAAAAAGAAGAATCATCAAAGTAAGGGGCTGGGGGAAGATAAGAAATATAAGCAGAACCCTGGAAGTGACCATCTTGACCACCACACATATCACACTCATTCCACACATAAGATTGAGTTGGTGCACATAACTCGCTCTCAGGAATATTTTGATAGTTTTGCTCTGGGTGGTTTCCTTCATAATATGCATAATGAGGATCAAAAGTAGAATTACCAACATCCGAACTCTCATAATTCCATGATGCCATGTTTTAACAAATAAAACTAAAATAAAGAAAATAAAAATCTAATACAAAAAAAATAAAATAAAAAAATAAAAATAAAAATAAAAATTTCAAACTTGAAACCTAATAATATGTACAATTACAGCTACACTTGATAATACCGTTAATTCCCCGGCAACAGCGCCAAAATTTGATCACGCTCAACTATGTCTTGTAGAAGACTAAGCGGGCGTTGCAAATATAATCCGGGGTATTATGCCTAGAGTCGATCCGCAAGCTGTTAGAATATTCAACTATCACTTGAGGTTATTTAAATTACTATGTCTAAATATTAAAACTAAAGATTAACTACGCTAAGGTGTAAACAATTGTAATAAAGATCTAAGGTTATGGTTCCCCCCATCGGTGAATTCTTTCTCGGATACTTCATATAGCTTGATTAGTTGTTTCTATCAATCATGAACACTCTATCTACCATAAATCTCTCTCAAGTAATTATGATAATTTACTAGACGCACTCTCTCAAGTTACGCTAGCTAGATTGCATTACAGTTCACTTTAGATTGCACCCGAGGTATCGTTATCTCTAATCCAACCTCTAAACCCTCGGTTATGACTTTCGTCTATACTCCGGGAGTGATGTTGTTCAAACAACTACCTAAATATGCACTCTCTCTCAAGTAGATACATAATAAATAGGCACAGCTAATTGATGGCCATTCAATTAACTACAACAAGAACGTAGTTGAACAATTAGAGATTAATCAACCAATCGGAACTATATTAATAACAAAATAAGTTCATCCCCCAACGGGTTCTACCAAAACCCTAGATTAAAGAAGTTAGCTAAACAAGTTCATAAGAATCAACTCTAAAATAACTTGCATAATTAAACTACAAAGTAATGAAGAAAATCTGTACAATTTGATGTCTTGCCGTTCGATCCCTTCTCTCCTCTTCGAATCTCCCCTAAGTTGTGTTTTTGGGGTCTATTTATAAGTTTAGGACAAACCCTAAACGTGTAGGAGACTTCTATTCCAACCGGGAAACACTTAAACTTGTCAAAACTCGGAATTGACCGAAACAGGGACCTGGCGTTTTGAGGCTAACGCCAGGCTAGGGCTGGCTTTAGAAGGCTAACGCCTGCCTAACGCCAGGGCCAACCTGGATTTAGGAGGCAAACGCTTGGGTAAGGCCAGGGTGTTCCCTCGTCGCTTCTTAAGCGTATTTTCAACGTATTTGCATCCATTTTTCTCGGTTTCCATCTCCAATTCACCTACACATGAAATAAACTCCATTAAGCACATAAAAAGTGTATTTTTATCATTAATGCGCATAAAATGTAAGGCATATCATGTTAAACTATAAATTCTAGTCTCGCATCAGTGGCCTTCGTGTTCAGGGGTGGACGACCAAGATCGCGTAGGTCAGTGGTGTTGAAGCATTCCGTTCGCGGATTCCAGACCACATTCGCGAAGGCTGTTTTTAGGCCAGTTTTAGCTTGTGCTTCGCGATTGCTAAGTAGGACCCACGATCGCGAAGGAGACCATTGGGCAGTCATATTAATATTTCATTTCAAGGGGTTTGAGTTATTTTATCACATTCTGAGATTGTAAGCTCGGATTTGGGATATTTTCAAGGGGTTTGAGTTATTTTAATTGATGAATCTTAGTGAGAAAAATTGAGAATTTTAGTAAAAACGTTTCTAAATGTAATTTAAGGATTTGAACCCCAATTCGGAGTCGGAATTGCATGAAATCGGTATGGCTGGTCTCGTATTTGAACGAGTGTTTGGATTTCGTGAGTTTTATCTAGTTTTAGGAGTGAAAGCCCAGATTAACTTTTTGGGTTGACATTTTGATTCTTGTTCAAGATCGAAGCTTTATTGTTCGAGGTTTTTTCCTATAGTTTTTATTGATGTTATTAAGTTATTTTGGCTAGATTCAAGCCGTCCAAAGGTTGATTCATGCGAGAAGGGATTTTTAGAGTACTGATTTGAGTTGTTTGAGGTAAGTATCATGCCTAACCTTGTGCGAGGGAATACTCCTCAAGATTTATCCTTGATTGCTTATCCATGTTATGTGAAAAGCGATGTGTACATGAGGAGTCGAGCGTGTACATGGGTGATATATGTGGTTTTATGACCGGATTGGAGCATATGTTATTAATATGCCTTAATTTGATAAAGTAACTTATATGGAACATGCTTACACCACTTTGAGATTTCATGATCATGATCGCTACATTTGACTTAGCCATAATCATGTTTCATCTGTTGAGCACTGCCCTTTTATTTTATTGTCATGTCCTTGTGCACTTTCTTGGTAAGTTGTGAGGTTATATATTGATAAAACCTTGATATTATTATTTTGTGATATTGTAGCATAAGTTGCAATGTTGTGTGTATTGATTGCTGTTGTGCGGAGCATAAGAGTGGAATTTAACTGTTATTGTTGTGTGGAGCGATACATGTGGCTATTGTGATATTGTCAGGGTAGAGTGATACGATTCACCATTGTGATATTGTCAGGGCAGAGTGATACAAGTGGCTATTGTGATATTGTCTGAGCATAGTGATACATGTGGCTATTGTGATATTGTCTGGCTGGAGTGATATAGATGAGTATTGTGATATTGTCTGGTTGGAGTGATACGGGTGGCTATTGTGATTTTGTCGGGGCGGAGTGATACGCGTGGCTATTATTGTTGTGATGATAATGTAGGCACGAGGTTCCATTTGTGTGAGTTTCTTTGTGATGATCTATTGTTGAAATTGAGCCTCTACTTGTATTGAGCTGTAATCATATAGTCTGGCGGGGTTATTGTTATTGTTTCGTGTTATACTTTTGTTGTCGGTCTTGATCTATTACACATGTTATTTTTGACTAGTGAGTATCGCATGACTTGACCTTGTCACTACTTCACCGAGGTTAGTCTTGATATACCGGGTCCTGACCGTGGTCTATTCATACTATACTTCTGCATATTTTGTGCAGATCGAGGTGGGAGTAGCACACCTAGGCAATGAGAGTTTCTTGATCGTGAGGATTCCAGGTAGAGGTGTTTGAGCGTCACAATCCCTTGGAGCCCTTTCCCTATATTTATACTGTCAATTCTCTATCCGAACAATATTGTATTTTGATATATTTATCTGTATCCAGTTAGAGCTCCCGACTCTGTACTATCTAGTTCTGGGATATGTTTGTGATTATCGCTGTTTTGGGTTGTATCCCCTTTATTTCCACATTTATGTCAAACTCTATTTTATTATACCATGTATTTACTGATTTAACTATTGTAAGTGATTGGCTTATCTAGTTTTAAAGACCAAGTGCCATCACGAACCGTATGGTGGGATTTGGATAATGATACTTTTCCTCGTAACTTAGCTGTCACGCCCCAAAATCGAGGGACGAGACCAGCGCCTAACCGAATGAACCCGGTCAAGCGAACCTGATTTGCATTTCCTATTCCACACGTTACCCCGTGATTTCAATATACATTATTCATGTGAAATAGCCATTTATAACTTAAGCATAAACTTACAACTTGAATTCATTTCTACTTTTTATCATTACCAACATATGAAACCAAATACTTGAAAAATACATACAACATTTACCAATGAGGATCACGATTCCGAACCGTACCCTTACTTACCCAAAATACACATGTACACTACCCACATTGTGTCTACGGAGCCTCTACGAATACTAGAAACATAACACTACCTGTCGGCAACAAGGCCCCGACTATACCTTACAATACACAATAAACTCAAAAGAAGGTGGCATGAACCACACATGGCCCCGATAGGAAGTGGGGCTCACCAATGCAACTGACGGAATGGAGAGGAGGCACTACGGTCGGCGGGCTGAATTACCGACTATGGAACCACCTACAATCATCATAAGAATGTAGCGCCCCCGGCAAAAGGGACGTCAGTACATTTGAATTGTACTGGTATGTATGAACAAACTTTACTCTAAGTAAGATCAACAATGCACAGATAAGAAACGGTAATAGAATCAGCAAGCATTGCACAGAAACAAAAACAATCAAAATCACAAGTTCCAAAGATTCCCCTTTTTCCTTTCCGTCAACACCATATTCACAGAGAATTTCATCGTAAGGACACAATCTCAGTAAAACCAATCACCCATACGATATCAAGTCACAACAGATCATTGCCCAAAACACGAGTCAAAATAAGACATTTCCACAATAAGTGTGGTATGACTGAATCAACCACAATTCCTGTTTATCATATCATTTTACAGCTCTTAGCACTTAATCATGTTCACATACTTCAGTTCGCTACCAATCTTTCATACCAGCAAATTAGGGTACTTAACCAACCTTACACATGGCAAAACATTCACAAGTAAATCACCTTTCCACAATTTCGAATAGCAAATACATGAATTTTAGCTAGACAGTCAGAGACTAAGGCATCATGCCTCAATATATTTAGAACACTCAATTTTTCACATACTCAGACAATTAACACGGAACAAATCAAACAATACACATCCAAGAGACAATACTAGAACCAATCAATCAATGCACGTGGAAAGAAACAACCAACATCAAACAAGATGCACAATCTCTCCTTTTTCCCTTTCATCATCATCATATTCAAGAGCTCATAGATTTTCATTTCAGTAGTGATATCGATCACATTTCATCCTTATTACCTCATCCACCCTTATTACCTCGGCCACCTTTATCACCACAATCCATCACTTTATTACTTCGTGTTGCGGTGCGCAACCCGACCCCGCCTGACAATTTAAATTCACAACAACAATCACAAACAATTACATCACAAGAAACATCATTTCAAGGAACACAAGTTCATATCAACAATTTATTTACTTGGGACCAAGGAACCATAATTCTCACCAAGCAGTAATTCATGTACACGGTGTTGCCATAATCGTTCAACTCATTTACATCATTTCACAATACCCTTTTTCATTACTTTCCAGCACGACTTTTAGCCATTATATACATTCCCACACTTGGGCACATCGACAATCTTTCATTCATTAACACATACTTTCATATCGATACCCTCGAGCATTTACGAGCTTTGCACATAATAAGACATGCACATCAAAACACTTTTCACAACCTCATATAACACGGTAGTATGACAATTCAACTAGGACAATCAGAGAACAGAATATTACGCCTCAACACATTTGAACAATAAATTCACATACTCTCAAACAAGGTACACATGCCGTATGCTCGGACCCAACAAGAGGATTCTACAAAGGTTAAAGTTAGCCATACATACCTCAAAGAGCTTTTCCTTAGGTTTATACAATACACCAACACCTCTAGCCATAACAATCTATAAGGAGATAGCGGAAATCGATTAATAATTAGGAAGATTACCCATGGTATAACTCTCTTAGGAATTTCATCAAACACCTAGCATGTGAATTAGACTACAAGGTTTAGAAATGACAATCTCTTCTTCTTTCACCCAAATTTTAACATGAACTACCCAAATTAGTTCTTTAATACCACATACTACAACTTAGTCCCACATGCATGGCCTATTTCTAACCCTAACAACATATTTGAACACTTAACTTCTTGCATGAAATTTTTGGAAGTAGAACTTACCCGGATGATAGTGAGCTAGAGATTAGCAAGCTTGATTCTTGAGGATTTGTGCAAGATTGATGACCGGGAGGCTAGGTTCCCTCTTTATCTATCTAAAATGCTCTCACCTCTCTCTATATTTAGTGTAAAAATAGTCCCAAATGAAGCCCCAAATCTTATTTATCAAAGTGGGTTCGGATATGAAAAGTTCCAAAAATGACCCCGAAGTCAATTATGCTATAGCATAATCGACAGCATAATCAACATGTGGGCAGCATAATCATTATGTTATAGCATAATCGACAGCATAATCAACTATGCTATAGCATAATCAACATGCGACAGCATAATGGTTTTGCCCGATTCTGCCCCATTATGCGACACAAATGCGGTCCGCATAGTCGTTTCGCGATCGCAAAAATGGTTGCAAATCCAGCCTTTGGTAATTTAATCATAACTTTGTGTAGGAATGGCCAAATGACGAACGGGTTGAAGCGTTGGAAATAGACTCAAAGAAATTTCATTTTATAGGTTATTAATCACACAATACCTTATATATAATTAGATATTCTCGTTCAAAATGTGGACTAGTGCAAGTACCTTTGAAAGTTTAGCCTATTATGAAATTTTCTCACTTGGCTTGGAATTAGGCCTCTCCTTGGACCCTAACTTACTTATTATATGACTCATAAACTTATTCACCACATCCAATTCATTTACATCATATTTAAAGCACATAAAATATTATAATTAGTCTACCTGACACCCCGAATCCTATATTGCTTAGCAAATTTTTTTGGGGTCTTACATTTTCCCCCGCTTAGGATCATTCGTCCTCGAATGAGAGGTAGAGACTGACCCAAACACCTAACATAAGATATCTCTTTTCTATCCTACCTCAAGTCCTTAAATTTTGACTAACTCCCAAATTTTTCAGAAATTTCGGCAGCATTTCCTTTGTAACTAGGCCTATCCACCTGTCAGAGAATCACCCAAAACCATACTAAAAACTCATCAATAACTTGAAAAAGCATCACAATGTATATACCCATAACACTAATTCTCAGCATCACAAGAACTACATTATCATAATAACACCTGAACATGGACTGCACATTTTCAGATCATAACACCTATAAGGCACCTTTCAAGTCAAAACTAATTGATATACAACCAAGCAAAAACATTTTCCTCCCACGAAACTTTTGGACTTCAAGGTGGCCTCCTAGGCTTACAAGATTTTCCATAACACACTCACGGAAGCAATACCAATCCCTAAACTTACCTAACAAGGATGACAGCTAGACACCTCGCACGAGTTAACTATCCATTAACTTTACCTTTAATGATTTTCACTGTACAATTTACATTCCACTGGGCATTACGATTCATGGTAACAACAACCACCCACAATTTCATCCCATGTAATCATACCATCAAGAATATCATTTCATAGTAACCAAACAATCATGTGTTCATAATAATCCCTACCAGCCATTAATGTAATCACAAAGGTGTTCATCAACAAGAGTATAATTTCATTTCAATCAACAATCTCTATGAAGTCAAGCCACGATGATTCTTGCCGATAATGCATCATATAGGATATTACCATGATCATATAGTTCTATAAAATCAATTCACACCCTTCTTTTATCACTACCTTCTTAGACGTAAACATATGAAAATACAAAGTACACGAGGAACAGTTACGGGGAACATCATTCTCCTAGAAGCTGAGTGAGTAGAATGCCACATAATCTCATCAAATCTGACCGATTTAAGAGTTTTGAAAAGGGGACACACTTTGGTTTGAAATCACGGAAATTTAAGCTTGATCTTTTAAGGAAAATCATTACTTTTGGAACCCATGAGACAAGCCCTCATAGCCCTATAAAATCCTCGATAATGGCGAGAAAGTAATTACACTCATTACGAGCTAGTGTAGAATAAGGCCTCAAAGTGACCATATGAATAACTACGAAAGGGTGAGAAGTCTTGATCCACTTATCAGAGAAGAGTAACCTCAGTTACCTAGTCACATGAACAAGCAGGGCAGGTAGATGATCGTTTAGGAGAAAATCTCACAAGGAGTGCGAGCAACACCTTCTTATCATAATAAAAAGGAACATACTCCGACCCTCGACGCCATAAGGCATAAAATTAGATTCACAAGGAGAGTTACCAGATGAAAATAGATAGTAAGGCAGCACAACTAAGAGCACCACTTGGAATCAACAAACTTAAACAGAGTTGAAGACATTTACAAGTCTGTAGTAAAGGGGAAACTTTCCCACTCTCAGGGCGCTTGTAGAGTACCTAAAAGTGAGGTGAATTAAATCAGATCATATAGTTGGATAACTAGTTGAGAATTTGAGATAGTATCACATTGAAGATTACGAGTAAACAACACATGATGCAAGACAAATGAAAATAAAGTGAGAGAGCTTATAGAAGTGACCTTTACATTGTAACCACTAGGAAATGTGATAATATAAGGGATTACGAGGACCTTTACGTTTTTGAAAGAACATCTCCGCATATAGTCACATTATGCATAGCTCCAGAATTTTAAAATCCAATTATGTTTACCAACTCTACTTCACAACGAAGCACTGCAACACACTTCTACACAACTAGTTATTACCAACAAAATTGGGAGACGCTATAAGACTTGGCCGAGAGAAAGGCTTGACATATGAATGTGTTACTAGGGGTATTGTCACATCTGTCCCATTTTCTGGATTCAGCGGAATTGGTACAAAATTTGGGTGGATTACTATTGATAAAAGAAATTGTATTTCTAGATACCAGGGACACAATTATGCTCTTTCTTCAGTCCTCGAAATTGGAACCGAGAAATGGGTCATCAACTAGGGGAAGCCGGGTATGTCAGATGAACTATCAAAAAGGGAACTTGAGGTTTTAGGAGTAAACTCAATAGCTTCACGGCTAGGGGNTTTTAGGAGTAAACTCAATAGCTTCATGGCTAGGGGGCCACTACAAACATCAAAATCAACTGGATTCGTAGCATCATGGAGCAATTAACATAAAACGACACTTAAACAAGTATTATGCAATCCATAGGAGGAGCGAAAAATGCTCGTCTTCCTTATAACCATAAGAAGAACAACCTTCAAGAATAAGATGGGAAACAAGAATAAGTAGCACGATCTAGCAACATGGAGGCTTGACGGACCCTAGCTTCGATGGAGATTTAATAATGTTTAAAAGTAATTGAGCAGACCACTTTCAGAAAATAACCTGTCGGAGAAGAGGGAGATTCTCGCCAAACAAATAAAAATTTAGTCGATTCCAACCACTAGGCCAAAATGGAAGCCTCAACAAAGATATAGCGAGGGCACTACCATACTAGTGGTGATGAAACAAAGCAATATCTTTACCCATATCAATATTCAGATCGAGGCAGAAACCTGAAGAAAAAGAGTCAAGAAAAGATATCTTTTTTATTTTGTGCGAAAATACGGTAATGGTTCATCCCTTCATTCGATGAGAAATTCTTCGGGTATAGTCCCTTGTTAGAGTTTAGAAAGGTGTGTTGGATATGGTAAGTATATAGTTACAACTCAATTCAAGGACATGATTATAGAGCTCGGTTTCATAAGAGATTGCATATAAGAAAATTTGCGGTATAGTGAATTTCAAGAAATATAGGATCTCGTTCAAAGAGTAGGTGCATGCAATGGTTTGTGACTCAACCTTTATTAAGACCATGCCTATGAAAGTTCTTCAATATGGATGTACATATACAACAAGAGTACGTTGGTACCATACCGATATACTATAGGGTTTGGTGGTGCAGGGACATCAATAGGGACAAGGGCACTCCCCTCTTAGCGATAGGTTCTACCAATCCCTCCACAACTCAATACATTCTCCTAACAAGCCCTTGGGCGTCCCTTCGGACTCAATGGTTGGATTATTCCCTCCTCATGGCTTCAAACACGCGGATTATGGTATCATGATTACTCATTTTGAGTGTAAGGCTTGGAGAAAAAACTAAAAGTAAGGCTTGGAGAAAAACCTAACTCCCTAACTTGAGATCTATCGCACGATTGGAGCATCAAAGAAGGTTGAAATTCCTAAATGTCCATGTAGCCCCCAAATTATAGATATGGTCAACAATACACCGATAAGAAGGGCTCTACTAGACACGGCTCCGAGACATCCTAGGACACTTTAAAACCTTAGGCTCTGATACCAAGTTTATCACGCCCCAAAATCGAGGGACGAGACTGACACCTAACCGAATGAACCCGGTCAAGCGAACCTGATTTGCATTTCCTATCCCACACGTTACCCCGTGATTTCAATATACATTATTCATGTGAAATAGCCATTTATAACTTAAGTATAAACTTACAACTTGAATTCATTTCTACTTTTTATCATTACCAACATATGAAACCAAATACTTGCAAAATACATACAACATTTACCAATGTGGATCACGATTCCGAACCGTACCCTTACTTACCCAAAATACATATGTACACTACCCACATAGTGTCTACGGAGCCTCTACGAATACTAGAAACATAACACTACCTGTCGGCAACAAGGCCCCGGTTATACCTTACAATACACAATAAACTCAAAAGAAGGTGGCATGAACCACACATGGCCCCGAGAGGAAGTGGGGCTCACCAATGCAACTGACGGAATGGAGAGGAGTCACTACGGTCGACGGGCTGAATTACCTACTATGGAACCACCTACAATCATCATAAGTATGTAGCGCCCCCGGAAAAGGGACGTCAGTACATTTGAATTGTACTGGTATGTATGAACAAACTTTACTCTAAGTAAGATAAAAAATGCACAGATAAGAGACGATAATAGAATCAACAAGCATTGTACAGAAACAGAAACAATCAAAATCACAAGTTCCACAGATTCCCCTTTTTCCTTTCCATCAACACCATATTCACAGATAATTTTATCGTAAGGACACAATCTCAGTACAACCAATCACCCATACGATATCAAGTCACAACAGATAATTTCCCAAAACACGAGTCAAAATAAGACATTTCTACAATCAGTGTGGTATGACTAAATCAACCACAATTCCTGTTTATCATATCATTTTACAGCTCTTAGCACTTAATCATGTTCACATACTTGAGTTCTCTACCAATCTTTCATACCGGAAAATTAGGGTACTTAACCAACCTTACACATGGCAAAACATTCACAAGTAAATCACCTTTCCACAATTTCGAATAGCAAATACATGAATTTTAGCTAGACAGCCAGAGAGTAGGGCATCATGCCTCAATATATTTAGAACACTCAATTTTTCACATACTCGGACAATTAACACGGAACAAATCAAACAATACACATCCAAGAGACAGTACTAGAACCAATCAATCAATGCACGCGGAAAGAAACAACCAACATCAAACAAGATGCACAATCTCTCCTTTTTCCCTTTCAACATCATCATATTCAAGAGCTCATAGATTTTCATTTCAGTAGTGATATCGATAACATTTCATCCTTATTACCTCAGCCACCCTTATTACCTCGGCCACCTTTATCACCACAACCCATCACCTTATTACTTCGTGTTGCAGTGCGCAACCCGACCCCATCTGACAATTTAAATTCACAACAACAATCACAAACAATTACATCACAAGAAACATCATTTCAAGGAACACAAGTTCATATCAATAATTTATTTACTTGGGCCCAAGGCATCATAATTCTCACCAAGAAGTAATTCAAGTACACGGTGTTGGCCATAATCGTTCAGCTCATTTACATCATTTCACAATACCCTTTTTCATTACTTTCCATGCACGACTTTTAGCCATTATATACATTCCCACACTTGGGCACATCGAAAATATTTCATTCAGTAACACATACTTTCATATCGATACCCTCGAGCATTTATGAGATTTGCACATAATAAGACAGGCACATCAAAACACTTTTCACAACCTCATATAGCACGGTAGTATGACAATTCAACTAGGACAATCAGAGAATAGAATCTTACGCCTCAACACATTTGAACAATAAATTCATATATTCTCAAACAAGGTACACATGCCGTATGCTCGGATCCAACAAGAGGATTCTACAAAGGTTAAAGTTAGCCATACATACCTCAAAGAGCTTTTCCTTAGGTTTATACAATACACCAACACCTCTAGCCATAGCAATCTATAAGGAGATAGCGGAAATCGATTCATAATTAGGAACATTACCCATGGTATAACTATCTTAGGAAATTTCATCAAACACCTAGCATGTGAAGTAGACTACAAGGTTTAGAAATGGCAATCTCTTCTTCCTTCACCCAATTTTTAACATGAACTACCCAAATTAGTTCTTTAATAGCACATACTACAACTTGGTCCTACATGCATGGCCTATTTCTAACCCTCACAACATATTTGAACACTTAACTTCTTGCATGAAATTTTTGGAAGTAGAACTTACCCGGATGATAGTGAGCTGGAGATTAGCAAGCTTGATTCTTGAGGATTTGTGCAAGATTGATGATTGGGAGGCTAGGTTCCCTCTTTCTGTCTCTAAAATTCTCTCAAATCTCTCTAGATTTAGTGTAAAATTAGTCCCAAATGAATCCCTAAAGCTTATTTATCAAAGTGGGTTCGGATATGAAAAGTTCCAAAAATGACCCCCAAAAGTCAATTATGCTATAGCATAATCGACAACATAATCAACATGTGGGCAGCATAATCATTATGCTATAGCATAATCGACAACATAATCAACTATGCTATAGCATAATCAACATGCGACATCATAATGGTTTTTCCTTATTCTGCCCCATTATGTGACACAAATGCGGTCTGCATAGTCGTTTCGCGATCGCAAAAATGGTTGCAAATCCAGCCTTTGGTAATTTAATCATAACTTTGTGTAAGAATAGCCAAATGACGAACGGTTTGAAGAGTTGGAAATTAGGATCAAAGAACTTTCATTTGAGATGTTATTCATCACATAATACCTTATATATAATTAGATATTCTCGTTCAAAGTGTGGACTAGTGCAAGTACCTTTGAAATTTTAGCCTATTATGAAATTTTCCCACTTGGCTTGGACTTAGGCCTCGCCTTGGACCCTAACTTAATTATTATATGACTCATACACTTATTCACCACATCCAATTTATTTACATCATATTTAAAGCACATAAAATATTATAATTAGTCTACCTGACACCCCGAATCCTATATTGCTTAGAAAAATTTTCCGGGGCATTAACAGCTAAATTTGCAATTTATTTTATTCCTGAAGTCTCTTGGGAAATGATTTTCTCAAATTTAGATTGTAAATGGTGCGACGCACTCCTTTGGACATATTGTAAAGTTTTAACACACAAATAATAATATAATACAACGTGGACTTGTAGTATGAATCATGTACAGATTAAAAGGCCTTTCAAATTCTTGAATTTCTTGACAAAACATGAAACTTTCTTGAACATGGTAAAGAGGCATTGGTAGATAGAGGTCCATGGGAGTTTTTCTTCAAAATTCAGCACAAATTGAAGGCAATGAGACATGCTTTAACAAGCTGGAACAAGACAACCTTTGGAGATATATTTCAGGAGATTGCAACCCTATAAGAGATTATAAAAGTTTATGAATTCAGTTTGAGCTCAATCCATTTCAACTGAATAAAGAACAATTACATATGATGCAAGCTGACCTGACTACACAATTGGCTATCGAAGAAGAGTTCTAGAGGCAAAAGGCTAACATGTCCTGGTTCAAGGATGGTGATAAGAACACAAAATTTTTTCATGAACATGTTCAGGGAAGGAGAAATAAATTACAGTTCAAAATAATTCAGGATGCTAATGGAGAATGGTTGAAAACAATTGATAATGACAAATAAAGCAATTAAGTCTTTTCAGCAACAGTTTCAGAGGAAAGGATAGATGATACTGTTTACTCGTAAAACGGTACAGTTAAATTTATACGTGGCTTGTAGACAAATAAATTAGTTTGATTCTAAAATAATAGAAGAATTGAAATAATATGCAATACTTAGGCTTGAGATGAAAATGAAATAGCAGAAACAGTAGTTGCGGGAGCAGGGCTTCCGGGAACAACAACAATAAAATCAAAAAGCAATAGGATATAATTGTATAAGGCTTTGAACATATTATAGCATAAGTTTGCTAGAAAATTTATGTCCTTTACAATGATAATAGATATCATTATTTATAGCTGCACCTAGGAAACAAGGATCTAGGATCATGCCCTTCTTTAATGTCAATTATGAGGGCCATGGAAGAATGTGTAATTGCGGGCATCAATGAAAAATTCTTTATAGCGTACAATGTAAATGCTGTAGAATATTCTACATTAAATGCTACCGGGTTGTAGACATTTATTTAATCTTTATGAGCACCATTCTTTCTGGTAACACATGGAATCGTTGTCTTCGATTTTGGCTATCTTTTATCTTCGGCTCCACGTGTCACTCCCTTATGCAATCACTTAACATAGCATATTTTATCTTATATAGATAGTCCCCCTGATTTCGGGTGACATAAATTTGTTTCACCGAAAGTTGGTAGAAACATTCTTTTTGGCGGAAATTTATTGACCCCCAATGAAAATATTCTTACGGTTGATTAGATGCACGTCTCTCCGAATTTAATGCAGCGAACACACGTCATACCATGATTCAACATAACCTTTGCCGGTTATCCAGGTAATTATGGACACGAGTTTGTATGCCTAAACCTTTACTTATACGCATCAACTTCCTTAATTTACACTTCATAACACTCTGAATTTTCTAAAACTTTCTTTACTCAACTCATCTTTCGACTTCAATGTTACACCCCATATTTTCGTACGTAAGAGTACGTCGTAAGTCAATTGATGTAAGCTCATAAATAAGATTATATTTTGAATCATATAAAGTAATCTAATCATGTTATCTTGGAGGTTACAAATATTTAAGATCATGAATAATGAGTACCAATAGGGTTGGAAAGCTTAGAAGCTAAACTAATTGAATAAAATAAGCTTCGTCGAAAGTCGACGAGTTTGGAACGTTATAACATGCACTTTAGGGTGATACTATGGTTAATTACATGATAAGTAGGTTATGCTATGAGTTAATTTTTTCGTATGATAGTCATGTGCTACATTTTGAATTCAAGCAAGTTGTGGAACAAAAGTTGGCAAAGGTCTTCACAAGTTACATTCATAAATTTGTTGAAACTTAGGTCAAATGTAGATGAGATTTTCTCCCAATATACTTGGAATTATGGTATTATCTAGCTACCAAATTTAAGATATACAAGTCTAGTTTCTAACGCATTTACACGCTCATCGATACGACATCATAGAAGAGAGATATATGCATTTTTGTGAGACTGCGCATGCTGCTATGTGACAAGTAGGTGTGTCACCTACTTCGTTAAATGAGAGCCCAAAAAGAAGCGATTTTGGGTCGGCCAAAGAGCTTATTTAAGGGATTATCTCATGCAATATAACCCTCATTATATATCACAAACAACTAGACCTAAACACCTGCAAAATTCCTCCCAAAAATTACCCACAAATCCTAATTGATTTTCTCTCCCTTTCAAGTTCTAATTGGGGGTAAAACCTAGAATTTGAAGAACCAAGATAAGGGATGAGTTATCCAACAAATAAGGTAATTTTACTTCTCTCTTTAATCCATTTTTTATTCTGTAAATCATGGTAATTCGTTCTACACTTGTAAGAACTCACGGGACAGTGATCGGAAGCCGTGAGTTCGAGTTATTCACTTGTAGCAGACTGTATTGTGGACTGTTTTATGTTTCTGTTGGGATGTCGTATTTCAATACTGTTTTGTGGAGTTTTGGATAAGGAAGGTTGTGGATAAAAATCATATAGATTTAGGATGGTGGGCTTGTTGTTCGTCGTAACATTTCCAGGTCATTTGACACTACTACATTGGTTATTTTGTGTATGAAGAGATTGCGGTGTGTTGGATTATTGTGTAGTATTTTATGGTGTATATAAGTCTGGAAAATAATGTATATATGTTGTTGTTGTTGTTGTTGTTGTTGTTGTGTTCTTGTGTTTATAGTTTTATCTTGAATTTGGAGGAAGTAAGGATTGTAGGGGAGATGCTGGCCGTTTTATACAAAATAAGCTTGTCGTTCGTTGTGCGATAGTTATACCTTTCGTAACTTAATGATAGTATTATTATCGTTTTTGTATATTATGGTGCGAAGAGGCAAGTTCAACTTGGTGAGTATAAATATTGTGATAAGGTATGTTAAGGCACTTCATTCTTTCTTTTGGCATGATCTAAAGTGAAACAAACGTAAACTATACGCTATTTCATAATGAATCTACTCCTAGAAACTAAAGTTGTCCATGTTGTTATATCCTTAAAAAGTTATTCTAAGAAAGTATGTATGATCCTTGAGTCCTAGTGAAGTTCATATTGATGGTATGATTTCCATAATGTTAATCGAAGGTGCAACTACCTTACGTCACTCCGAAAGGTTTAGAGCGTGATTCTATGAGTCCAACATACATTATATATAGTATTTATTTTACTCTACCGAGCCACGCTATAGTCGGCCAGGTACGACACCTATTGTGAAACCACTGATCAGTTGGGTTTTACCGAGCTCCACGTGGCCGGGTACGATTCTACCGAGCCTTACGATGGTCGGGTATGTTTTTACCGAGTCCTCTTTGAGGCCGAGTACAATATGATGATGATGATACCCATAGAGGCGGATATTTTTCAAATATTATGTGTCATGACCCAAACTGGAGGATCATGACTAGTACCCAGGACATACTTGCCGAGCACTAAAGTACATTTTATCTAATCTTCTTATTATCTTTAAGGACTGACGAGATCAATATAAGTGGTAGATATAGATTATGAACACCAAACAATGATAGATAATGGAATGAACATGGATAACATGGGATAGCAAGACTGTCAAGAAACTACATATAAGTTAGGAGCTACCACGCTTCCATGAAAGACTATACAACAAAAATCATCCGACAAGGCATACCAAACTATACATAAGCCGACACCTTTCTATGAGCCTCTAAAAGAGCATAAGTAATGCAACATAGTCGGAACAGGGCCCCGATATACCCATAATATCTATAACAAAAATGCATACCAAGACCACGGAAAGTCCGGAGAAGGGATCTCGCCTATAATTGCTGAACTGGAAAGCCTACTGTGGTGAGGGAACTGCGTCTACCTTTCTATCAGGACCTGCAGCACGACATGCAGCGCCCAAAAATAAAAAGGACGTCAGTACGAATAATATACTGAGTATGTAAGGCAGATCAATATAAATATGAACAATAATGTAAAGAGAGGTAGAGAAGATACAACCTGTAACATCTGAGTGCTTCTAAGAAACAGTAACATGAAATGCATGATACATATATATACATAATCTTTTAAAAACATCCGCCTCTGTGGGAATCATCATCATCGTATCATACCCGGCCTCAAAGAGGACTCGATAAACCCAACTGATCAGTGGTTGCATAATAGGTGCCATACCCGGCCGACTATAGTGCGGCTCGGTAGAGTAAAATAGATACATATATATAATGCATGTAGTACTCATCGAAATCATGTTCTGAACATTTTAGAGTGACGTAAGGTCGATATTCTCCGTAAACATTATTAGGATTAACTCTTCATCAAGAATATTATAAGAATCAGGAAGTGCCAACAACATTGATAACATAAGAATAAGAGGAGCAACCTCAAAATCAATTGTTCCATAAGAAGGGAAACAATGTAAGTACTGCTAGCTCCTAAGAGTAGAGTATCTTTGGAAGCTCGTTCATTGCATTATGTACAATAGGATTCGTGCAAAAGAAGGAAAGGTATAGCCTCACATACCTTGTATATATATTTCCCAACCTCAAGATATGCAAATGCCACGACTCCTTAATCTAGAATAAGAGAAACGACACTATCGTTATCGTTTAAGCGTCGTAACTATTATGTATCCATCATAACATATTTTACGATGAAACAGACAACACCTCCCCTATATATATGACTTCACACAAGTCAAAAAAATCACGAAACAACACAAACAACATCAATAATAATCATATTGTGCCTCCCAAAATAGTCCATACACAACCTAATAACTTCATACATAAGACGACCACCGTAGTCGTGTCAAACGACCCGGAAATGTTACGAGGAACGACCATCCCACAACCTTAAATATATAGGGTGTTTCTCCACACACTTCCTCCTCCAAAACACCACAATACAGAAGTAAAACACGCAGCCCAACAGCAACACAAAACAATCTGCAAAACAGTCCGCTACAAGTGAATAACTCGAACTCACGGCTTCCGATCACCGTCCCGTGAGTTCTTACAAGTATAAAACGAATTACCATGAATTTATAGCACAAAAAATGGATGAAAGAGAGAAGTAAACTCACCTTACTTTCTGGATAACTATGCCCTTATCTTGGTTCTTCAAAATCTAGGGTTTACCCCCAATTTGAACTTGAAAGAGAGGGAAAATTAATTAGGGTTTGTGGATAATTTTTGGGCGGATGTTTGCAGGGGTTTAGGTCTGGTTATCTGTGAAATATAATGAGGTATGTATTTTAGGATATAATCCTTTTAATGGGCTCTTTGGATGACCCGAAATTTCCTCTTTTTGGGCTATCATTTAACCAAGTAGGTGACCCACCTACTTGTCACCTAGCAGGTTGTGCAGTCTCGCGAAAATATCTATATCTCTCTACTCCAATTTCGTATTGATAAGAGGTTTAATGATTTAGAAACTAGACTCATAGTTATTCAATTTGGTGGGTAGATCACAATGTAATTCCAAGTATATTGGGAGAAAAGCTTAATAACATTTGACCTAAAGTTTAAGTAAAACTATGAACCAAAGTTGCGACAACTCTTTTCGACTTTTTTTTCATAACTCGTTTGACTTCAAGACTATGACACGAATATTATATGATTAAGATACCTTAAAACACGACCTCTTGAGAATATCAAGCACCCCTAGGTTTACCCAAAAATACGAGTTACAACATCCTTGATTCGTTTAACTTCTAATACGTGTTAATCAATCTTATACACTCTTGTATCATTTAAGATCCATAGGATTAACTTCTTATCATCTCAAAGATAATATCTTCTCATGTTTACGGCGATTAACTTATGGCATGAGACAACGTACGTGAATATGGGTTGTAACACCCTCCCCCCATTAGGAGCATTCGTCCTCGAATATAAGTGTTTAGGGGGAGCCTAACTCATCGTGGATTCCAACGGAAATTTCCAGCCCAGTTTTTCCCCTATAGAATGGATACTAGACAAACTTACAAGCAGTTAAACCCATTGATTGCCTTGCAAGGCTACGCAAAGCATTATGGATATGTACACTATCAGCATATCACCATTGTGTATTAAGGAAGAGTACTCTTAAGCTATTGCTTACCTCATAGAGCTGTTTCACCTTCTAATGCATCCTGCGTCCCCTCTACATCCTTGTTATCTTGAATCTGGAACAAGTAAGGGTATTTAGACTTCATATGCTCTTTTTCTTCCCAAGTAATTTCTTCCCTGTTCTTGTTCCTCCACAATACTTTGACGGAAGCTACATCCTTTGTTCTTAGCTTGCGGACTTGTCGATCTAATATAGCTACTAGCACTTCTTCATATGATAGATCCTCTGTAACTTTTACATCTTTGATAGGGACGACTCGAGAAGGNATCTTCTTCCCAAAACGCATAACACCCTTCATCGGCGAGATCCTCAGGAAAACAAAATCACCAACCTCGAACTCCAAATCACGACGTCGGACATCAGAAATAAGACTTTTGCCTGCTTTGTGCCATCCTTAGCCGCTCTTGTATCAGTTTCACCTTCTCAATGGCTTGGTGAATCAAATCTGGCCCATATAGTTCTGTTTCACCGACTTCGAACCATCAAAGTGGTGATCTACATCTCCTCCCGTATAGTGCCTCGTACGGGGTCATTTTAATACTGGAATGATAGCTATTATTGTAGGCAAATTCTGTAAGTGGAAGATGGTCATCCCAATTCCCCTTGAAATCCAGAACACATGCTCGTAGCATATATTCAAGTGGTTGAATGGTACGTTCAGCCTGTCCGTCAGTCTGTGGATGGAATGCAATGCTGAGATTTACTTGTGTGCCTAAACCCTTCTGAAAATACCTCCAAAAGTTAGCCGCAAATTGCGCTCCTCGGTCTGATATAATAGATATCGGTACACCATAAAGCTTAACAATCTCCTTGATATACAACTTTGCATAATCTTGAGCTGTGTAAGTTGTCTTAACTGGCAGAAAATGGGCACATTTTGTAAGTCGATCAACTATCACCCATATGGAGTCAAACTTATGATAAGAGCGAGGAAATCCAATAATGAAGTCCATATTAATCACCTCCCATTTCCAGGTCGGAATCTCTATATGCTGAAGCAATCCTTTGGGTTTCTGATGTTCGATTTTTACTTGTTGACAATTAGGACACTGGGCTACAAATTCTGCAATAGACTTCTTCATGTTATCCCACCAATACTGCTCCTTAACATCATGATACATCTTTGTCGAGCCGGGATGGATGGAATATCGGGATTGATGAATCTCAATCATAATCTTCTCTCTCAACCCTGCCACATCAGGCACACATAACCGGCCCTGGTATCTCAGTGCCCCATCTGCTCCGATCTCAAAAGCCGTAATTTTACACTGTTGAATGCTCTCTCTCAATCGTTCTAAGGTAGGATATTCATATTTCCGTGCTTTTACCTCGGCTACCAAAGATGATTCTGATGTATTCTGTACAGTAACCCCTCCTTCATCAGAGTCTAACAATCTAATTCTCATATTCGCTAGCTGATGAAGCTCATTAGTCAACCCCTGTCTACTTGCCTCAATGTGTACTAAGCTTCCCATTGACTTACGACTGAGAGCGTCTGCCACAACATTGGCTTTACCGGAATGGTACAATATTTCGACATCGTAATCTTTAAGTAATTCAAGCCACCTACGCTGCCTCAAATTCAACTCCTTCTGCTTGAAGATGTATTATAAACTCTTGTGATCTGTGTAGATGTCAACATGGACGTCGTATAAGTAGTTCCGCCATATCTTCAAAGCATATATTACTGCATCCAATTCCAAATCATGGGTCAGGGAATTCTTTTCATGCTTCTTCAATGGTCTTGATGCATAAGCAATCACCTTCCCTTGTTGCATCAATACGCACCCCAAACCTATACCTGAGGCATCACAATATACCACATAACCTTCTGTTCCTTCTGGGAGAGTGAGCACTGGCGCATATGTCAATCGATTCTTTAACTCCTGAAAACTTCGATCACAAGCGTCAGACCACTGGAACTTAGTAGCTTCCTGTGTTAACCTAGTCAATGGTGATGATATAGAGGAAAACCCTTCTAAAAATCGCCTATAATATCCTGCTATCCCCAGGAAGCTGCGGACTTCTGATGGTGTTGTAGGTCTCGGCCAATTCTTTACTGCATCGATCTTTTGAGTGTCGACACTAATACCCTCGTCAGATATCACATGACCAAGGAATGCTACTGAGATCAGATAAAATTCACATTTGGAGAGTTTAGCATATAACTTACGATCCTGAAGCGTCTGCAATACTATCTGCAAGTGGCCCGCATGTTCCGCCTCCGAACGAGAATACACCAAAATG
The DNA here is from genome assembly GCA_005239505.1 of Nicotiana paniculata. NCBI lineage: Eukaryota > Viridiplantae > Streptophyta > Magnoliopsida > Solanales > Solanaceae > Nicotiana > Nicotiana paniculata. The sequence goes on from ML304470.1 coordinate 21,666, forward strand.
TCATCAATGAATACGATCATGAACACATAAAGATAGGGCATGAATAAAGTATTCATGAGATCCATAAAAGCTGCTGGGGCATTTGTTAGCCCAAACTACATCACCAAGAACTCAAAGTGCCCATATCTTGTCCGGAAGGCCGTCTTTGGAATATCCTTCTCCTTAACCCTCACCTGATGATACCCTAAATGTAAGTCAATCTTGGAGAAATACTTGGCACCCTGGAGTTGGTCAAACAGGTCGTCAATCCTTGCAAGTGGATACTTGTTCTTTATAGTAAACTTATTCAATTGTCGATAGTCGATACAAATCCGTAACGACCCGTCTTTCTTCCGCACGAACAGGACTGGCGCACCCCAAGGTGAAGTGCTAGGACTAATGAAGCCCTTATCCATTAAGTCCTTCAACTGCGCCTTCAACTCGCGCAACTCTGCCGGGGCCATCCTATATGGAGGAATAGATATGGGTTGAGTGTCAGGAAATACATCAATGCTAAACTCAATCTCCCTTTCAGGTGGAAGGCCTGGAAGTTCATCTGGGAAAACATCGGGAAATTCATTGACCACGAGGATTGATTGTAGAGTAGGCGGCTTTGTCTCCGCATCCCTAACACGAACGAGATGGTAAATGTACCCTTTTGAGATCATCTTCCTTGCCTTAAGATAGGAAATAAACCTACCTTTCGGCGTAGCAATGTTCCCTTTCCATTCGATGAAGGGTTCATTAGGAAATTGAAACCTAACCATCTTCGTACGACAATCAACATTTTCATAGCATGAGGCCAACCAATCCATTCCCATTATCACGTCGAAATCAACCATTTCTAATTCAAATAAATTTGCCGAGGTTTGACGACTACAAATCATCTGTGCAACCTTTATATAACCTTATAGCAATCACAGAATCTCCTATCCGAGTTGATACCACAAGTGGTTTACTTATGATTTCAGGTTCAACGCCAAACTTACTAGCCACAAAAGGTGTAACATATGATAATGTAGATCCCGGATCAATCAACGCATATCCATCGTAAGAAAATACAGACAATATACATGTAACAACATCCTGAGACGACTCGAGATCCTGTCAACCTACTAGAGCGTAGGTTCGATTTTGAGCACCAGTCGAACTCGGCACTGCACCTCTACCTCTACCATGACCTATCGACTGCTGAAAACCCCGTGCTGGAGGTCGAACTGATGAGGAAGAACCAGAAACAGATCCAGTTAGCTGAGCCATACCACCACCATCTCTATTAGGACAATCCCGCTTCATATGGACAGGCTGTCTGCAAGAGTAGCACGCATCAAAACCTTGACGACACAGTCCAAAGTGGGCCTTGCTACACTGATCACAACGGGGTGTTGGGAGTCTCGTATGACTAGTATCCCTATGATATTGCGAGCCTGATGCCCACGAACTCTGACCTGGACCAGAATAGGTAAATTGATCATACCGAGGCCTCTAGAACTGTGAAGGAGAACTAGCTACATGTGGCGCCGAATTCCTCAAAAACTGGGGCCTAACACTACCTCTGAAGTCATGAGACTACCCTACCAACCTCGCCCTCGTATGCTGGCCCCTATCCTGCTCCCTATCTTCCCTTTGCTGGTGCTTACGATCCTCTAGGGTCTGAGCATAAGCCTGAATACGGGAAATATCCATGCCCTCCACCAAGGAGGCTGTCGTGCACTAATTTATCAGATGTGTCCCAACATTTCACGAACATATGCACCCTATCACTCATCTCGGCCACCATATGAGGAGCATACCTTGCTAAAGAATCAAACTGCATGCTATACTCTCACACACTCATATTACCTTGTCTAAGGTTCAATAACTTATCAGCTCTAGCTCGTCGTATCTCAACGGGAAAATAGTGACAAAGAAAGGCCTTAGAAAATTCCTTCCACACAGCTGGAGGGCATTCAGACCCCTGGATCTCTCCCAACTATCATACCAGAAAACCGCTAAATCCCGTAACCGATATGAAGCCAACTCTACTGCCTCTGTATCTATAGCATGCATAACCCGTAGTGTACGATGAACTTGGTCAATAAAAGTCTGTGGGACCTCCTTGGGGTCTGATCCGGTAAAAATTGGAGGGTCTAGATTAATAAAATCACGAACTCCTATACTATTCGATTTATCAACAACACCGGTATTCTGCCTCTAAGCCTGAGCAGCTACCAAGCTAGTCAACAACTGCACCGCACTCCGCATATCCTGCTCTGTAGGGCCAAACGAAGGAACTGGTGGTGCTGGGTTGCTCCTAACATCCTCTGGATGAGACGGAGTAGATGAGGTATGAGACGTCATCTCACTCTGAGCCTCACTTTGGCCTACTCTGGCTTGAGGCACCTGACTGGTACCCTCTCCCGCAGCTATATCAAGTCGTCTACTAATCGATTGCTTCCTTGTCGAAGGCATCGCTGAAAGAAAACAAGGTTAATATTAGATACAACACTAAAGACTCAACTCTACGTACGATCTAGATTTAGGAAGAAGGTAACAACCCTAGATGTCACGTAGTCTCCTGATTATAAATGTGGCGCGCTACACATCCATAATCAAGACTCTACTAGACACGGCTCATAGACAACCCTAGGATAGACTTGCTCTGATAACAAGTTTGTCACGACCCAAACTGGAGGATCATGACTAGTACCAAGGCCATACTTGCCGAGCACCAACGTACATTTGATCTAATCTTATTATTATCTTTAAGGGCCGATGAGATCAATATAAGTGGTAGATACAGATTATGAACACCAAACAATGATAGATAATGGAATGAACATGGATAACATGGGATAACAAGACTGCCAAGAAACTACATATAAGTTAGGAGCTACCACGCTTCCATGAAAGACTATACAACAAAAATCACCCGACAAGGCATACCAAACTATACATAAGCCGACACCTGTCTATGAGCCTCTAAAGGAGCATAAGTAATGCAACATAGTCGGAACAGGGCCCCAACATACCCATAATATCTATAACAAAAATTCATACCAAGACCACGGCAAGTCCGTAGAAGGGATCTCGCCTATAACCGCTGAACTGGAAAGCCTACTGTGGCGGGGGAACTGCGTCTACCTGTCTATCAGGACCTGCAGCACGGCATGCAGCGTCCACAGATAAAAAGGACATCAATACGAATAATGTACTGAGTATGTAAGGCAGGTCAATATAAATATGAATAATAATGTAAAGAGAGGTAGAGAATATACAACATGTAACATCTGAGTGCTTCTAAGAGACAGTAACATGAAATGAATGATACATATATATACAAAATCTTTTAAAAACATCCACCCCTGTGGGCATCATCATCATTGTGTCAACATCCGCCTCTGTGGGCATCATCATCATTATCATCATATCATACCCGGCCTCAAAGTGGACTCGGTAAACCCAACTGATCAGTGGTTGCACAATAGGTTCCATACTCGGCCGACTATAGTGCGGCTCGTTAGAGTAAAATAGATACATATATATAATGCATGTAGGACTCATTGAAATCATGTTCTGAACATTTTGGAGTGACGTAAGGTCGATATTCTCCGTACACATTATTAGGATTAACTCTTCATCAAGAATATTATAAGAATCAGGAAGTACCAACAACATTGATAATATAAGAATAAGAGGAGCAACCTGAACATCAATTTTTCCATAAGAAGGGAAACAATGTAAGTACTGCTAGCTCCTAAGAGTAGAGTATCTTTAGAAGCTCGTTCAGTGCATTATGTACAATCGGAGTCGTGCAAAAGAAGAAAAGGGATAGCCTCACATACCTTGTATATATACTGCCTAACCTCAAGCGATGCAAATGTCACGACTCCTTAATCTACAATAATAGAAACGACACTATCGTTATCGTTTAAGCAACTATTATGTATCCACCATAACATATTTTATGATGAAACGGACAGCACCTACCCTATATATATGACTTCACACAATTCAAAAAAATCACGAAACAGCCCAAACATCAATAATAATCATATTGAGCCTCCCAAAACAGTCCACACACAACCTAATAACTTCATACATAAGACGACTACCGTAGTCGTGCCAAACAACCCGAAAATGTTACGACGAACAACCATCACACAAACCTACATATATATGGTGTTTCTCCACACCCTTCCTCCTCCAAAACTCCATAATACAGTAGTAAAACACGCAGCCCAACAACAACACAAAACAGTCGGCAAAATAGTCCGCTACAAGTGAATAACTCGAACTCACGGCTTCCGATCACCGTCCCGTGAGTTCGTACAAGTATAAAACGAATTACCATGAATTTACAGCACAAAAAATGGATGAATATAGAATTAAACTCACCTTACTTTCTATATAACTCAGCCCTTATCTTGGTTCTTCAAACTCTAGGGTTTACCCCCAATTTGAACTTGAAAGAGAGGGAAAATCAATTAGGGTTTGTGGATAATTTTTGGGAGGAAGTTTGTAGGGTTTTAGGTCTGGTTATTTGTGAAATATAATGAGGGATATATTTCAGGAGATAATACTTTTAATGGGCTCTTTGGATGACCCGAAATTGCTTCTTTTTGGGATATCATTTAACCAAGTAGGTGACCCACCTACTTTTCACCTAGCAGCTTGTGCAGTCTCGCAAAAATGTCTATATCTATCTACTCCAATTTCGTATTGATAAGCGGTTTAATGTGTTAGAAACTAGACTCATAGATCTTCAATATGGTGGGTATATCGCACTGTAATTCCAAGTATATTGAGATAAAATTCTAATAACATTTGACCTAAAGTTTAAGCAAAACTATGAACCTAAGTTGCGACAACTCTTGTCGACTTTTGTTTCATAACTCGTTTGACTTCAAGACTATGATACGGATATTATATGATTAAAATACCTTAAAACACGACCTCTTGAGAATATCTAGCACCCCTAGGTTTACCCAAAAGTACAATTTACAACATCCTTGATTCGTGTAACTTCTAATATGTGTTAATCACTCTTATACACTCTTGTATCATTTAAGATCAATAGGATTAACTTCTTATCATCTCAAAGATAATATCTTCTCATGTTTACGTCAATTAACTTATGGCATGAGCCAACATACGTGAATATGGGTTGTAACATTATGTATATATATGTATCACGCATTTCATGTCACTATCTCTTAGAGGCACTCAGATTCTACATGTTGTATCTCCTATCTCTCTCTTTACATTACTGTTCTTATTTATGCTTTTCTGCCTTACATACTCATTACTTTATTCGTACTGATGTTCCTTTTTCCTGGAGAAGCTGCGTTTCATGCCCGCAGGTCCCGATAGACAGGTTGACGGTCCTCCTAGTAGGCTATCAGCTCAACGGAAGGTATTGCTGCACTCCATTTGCCTCAGAGTTGCCTATTTGGTCAGTATGATATGGACATGTATTGACTGGTATGGCGGGGCCCTGTCCCGACCTATATGACATTTATGTTGTCTTAGAGGCTTGTAGACAGATGTCAGGTATATTGATACTTGTATGGCCTTGTCGGCCTATATTTTGAGTTTACAAATGATCATGTCATCCTTATAGGCCTGTAGGTCACATGTATGAGTTTATATATAATGTTGGGTCATCCTATGTCTAGTATGCACTTATATTTTATTCTGGTTATCTCATGACGACCCTTTTGGCCCATTTACCTATGATAATATGATAAGAAATATATGTTATGTTGGTACTCGATTGAGTAAGGTACCGGGTGCCCATCGCGGACCTTCGGTTTGGGTGGTGACATTCGACCTTTCTTTTAACTTCCGTCTTTGAGAGAAAAAACTCTTTTACTAATAAGAAATGGCCTCCTCTTAAAGAAAACCTAGGTTTTTAAAGAGCAAAGGTAAAGTTCATAATGCCGCCCCCCTAAGGTGAGTACCATCATCCCAAAGAACCTGATCACTACCAATGATTTCAAAGATAAATTAACTCCTGCTAATCCTCATACATGGGATGTTGGAAGATACCCTTCTTCCTTTTGTCCTTCCAGTATTCCTACTATGAAGGATAATTGTCGTTTCCAGGATTTAGACATTATCTCTCCTTATTTGTTGGAGAGAGTAACCCTACCCAAGGAGGGTTTTACATATTTTTACACGTATCCCTTTATTTTGGAAACATTTTCTCTGAGTGAGGAACTTGACTCCGTCATTACAGAGTTCTGTGTCCGCTACCAGGTGTGTTTGGTTCAAGTAACTCCTTCCATGTGGATGACGATTGCTTGTCATCGGTGCTTGTGCCAATAAACGGATGAGGATCTATCCCTAGATCACGTGATAAACCTCTATTTCCCCAAAATATTTCGCGGGGGAATGATAAAATTCAGCAAACACGGCCACCATGCTCTGTTATCTAGAACAGATGATGACAACGACCATGGGTGGACGGAACGGTTTTTTGCAGTTTCCATCAATGATATCGTTCAAAGGCTTCATCCTTTCCAGAATCGTGGAACCGCACTCGTAAGCTCCTAGATTAACATTTCTTTTATTAGAAATTTTCTCATATCCTTATTGACCCTCCTTCTTTCACCTATTTCAGCAACTCGATGGGTTCCACCTAGGGTTGAAGGCTTGGACCAGTTGGTCCAGAAAATCTTGGACGTCACTACGTCCGAAACCTGCACGTGGAAAGAAGTGGTGCTTAAAGAACTAGCCGTTTTTTATTTTGTGTGAAGAAATTGATTAATCCTTTCATTCTTTGCTGAATTGAGGTCTACCCCAAATCTCTGTTGTCATCCCCGAGGAGGACATTTTGGCTGATCCTACTGATGCGGCGAGGCTGCTTCAGGAGGCGCTTACTCAAACAAGTGTCTCCAGGCTTACTTTAGGTGCAAGTGTTTCTTCTCGGAGTCTCCGACCGAAGAACAAGCAACCAAAAAGAAGGCATTCCTACGCTGTCGAGGGAAAGAATAAGAGGGCGAAGAATGCTGCCCCGAGTCGTCTCCAAATGTCGTGGTGGCGCGCCTCTGCCATGGTCGGCCATAGATAGCGTGATGATTGATGATGATGTAGAACTTAGTGATGAGGGGGCTTCTCTACATAAAAGACGACGATCCTCATCAACTCAACATAATGCTCAACCTGTTGAGTTAGTTACACCAACTGAGGACGATGTCGTGGCGCTTTGGGGGAGTTTGAGATGGTAGAAAATGCCAAATCTTGTTTCCTGATACCAGTAGCTGCGCCCGGTTAAGGATGAGTATTGGGCCCCTGCCGTCTTTGGTTGATAAGAAACCAACTACCAACACTGAAATTGTCATAGCTGCTTCTCACCTTTTAACGCCATCAGCTTTATCACCTTCTTCACACACTCTTCCATCAGCAACTACCACATCATCTCCACCGGCTGCATCTATACGAGAAGAGGAAGTTCCTCTTCCCTAGTCCCCAGTTCATGGGTATTTGGGGCAAATTTATGCTTCCCCCTTAGATTCACCTACTCGGGGGAGTGTTTGTTGAATAATGCTATGCACAACGCCGCAATGCTATATTCTTCATTTCCTTTGTCATAAAAGAGCACTTATGTAATAAAAGAGCACTTATGTTTTCACATGCCAATTTCCTTGTTTCCAAGTGCCTCCAAAGGTTTATTCGGGAAAAGGAGGAACTTATCTCCGAGCGGGATCAACTTTTGGCCGAGCGGGAAAAAACTGCTGCTTGTCTCTCAGAACTGGAAGCCGAAGTTGCAGAGGCTATTGTGTTGGAGGCTCGTTTGCAGCAAAGTGAGCAAGAATTATAGATCCTTAGCAAAGAGATCGCCCCTTGAGGGTTCAATTTGAAGAGGCTAAGGCCAAATGGGATGAAGTCCATAGTGCTGTTCTTGCTGCACCCGATCATGAGGCTGCCTCCACTGAAAGATCAAATAGACTTTTCATCTCCACTATCCGTGATCTCGATGTTAGCCTCCGATCCGTGCACGAGAGAATCTTTCTGCCGAGGTTGACCAACTTAAAGAATAACTTCAGCGCCGAGCGTCTTCCCTCATTGTTGAAAAAATGCATTCTATGTGTAGCATGTGGATAAAACCTTGGAAGAGGCTAAAACGGGTGTTGTAGATTTTAACGCCGAAATTGCTAAGGCCCTTGAGTTGGAGTTAGCCGCAAAAAGAGTTCTTCCGTCCTGGCCTAATGGTACCGATTCTTTTTGTTCCGATTCTGAGTTCTCGGGAACTGGAAGGTCAATATTGAGGGCCAAAATGATGAAGGCCAAGATATCGAACCAGCAGCGGCTCTACGCACTTTTTCTAGGGGCACGAATGCTTCTTTTCCTCCGAGTTCTGGTGACGCAACACTTTAGCTTTTTATTTCTTTTCCCAATTTTTGTACATATGTCGTTTGGCACTTTTATTGTGAATAAAAACATCTTTTTCTCAAGTATGCATGATTCTTTCTGCGTTCTTTTGTTTGAACATTCATGCAAGTTTTAATCTTTACGTTCCTTCTTGCTTAAGTGTTTTGTGCAAGTTTATTTCTTCTGTCTTTTTTTGTTTAAGCATCTGTGAAAGTTTGTTTTTTGCATCTTTTGTGAAAGACTTCGGTTGCATTTCTCCCCGAGAGAATTTGGATTCCAGGCATAATTTCTTCTAAAATAAACCCTTTACCGTGATGGTTTTTTATAAGAGATGACCCTTTTATGTTTACGGTGCTCTTGAAGAGGACATTTCCTGTTCATTATGGCACTAGCATTTGAAGTACTTGTTTAACTTTCAAATGAAAAAGTTGATTCATCATTCAAACAAGAAACATGATAGAAATTAAAGGACTTTACTTTACTCCTTCCATTTTCAAAACATAAGCATTCGTTATGCTAAAAAGAAATTGCCATTTCTTGTGGTTAACTTGTACAACTTGTTTCTATGGGGCTGGCCGTGTAGTACCCGGTCCTGATGATACAACTATATTTTCAATTTTTGTACTCTGGTCGACATAGCAGTCATTGTTTCCGTATCCTCATATCATCCCCCTAAGTGTTCGAATGCGAAAAATGCAAATTTGAACACTGGAAGTTTTGCACCTTCAAGGACTCCACTAATGGATTGCTAGGTAATATTTAGTTCAGTAACAAACTTTACTTCCCCTTAGGAATTTATGCTATCGAGCCAAATACTATCTAACAATCCCCTAATGGTTTGCACTTGTGAACGGTCGGGTAACCTTTGTTTGATAAAAAACTTAACTTCCCAGTAAGAACTTTGCTATCGAGCGAAAGATTATCTAACCATCCATGTGGTTCTTCGCTTGTGTGCCTTGTTATTAGAAGGTCTTTTTGTTGCTGTTGAAACTTTTATTCGTAGTATGCTTTTCGTTGCCTCCTCTTAAAAACCTTGCCAAAAAACTACGATTGGGACAAAAATTGGACGAAAGGAAAAAGAGTGCTACACATGCTGTACAAGTGATGTTCTTCAGCAATAATATCTCTTGAAATGTGCCACATTCCAGTTGCTTGGCAACTTTTCTCCATCTTCATTCTCCAACTCGTATGAATCTTTTCCGGTGACAGGTGAAACCCGGTAGGGGCCTTTCCATGTTGGACCTAGCTTCCCTTTGTTTTGTTCCCGGGTGTTGTGAGTTACTTTCCTTAGAACCAAGTCTCCGACTTTGAAATAATGGAGGTTGGCTCTTCGATTATAATATCTTTCTACTCTCTGATTTTGGTTTGCCATCCTTATATGTGCTCAGTCCCTGCACTCATTGAGTAGACCCAAATTGACTAACATTGCTTCGTTGTTTGACTTTTCACTTTCTTGGAAATATCTCAAGGTAGGCTCCCCTACTTCCACCGGTATTAAGGCTTCTGCTCCATACACAAGGTAGAAAGTAGTTTCTCCAGTGCTCGACTTGGCCGTTGTTCGGTATGCCCATAGCACTCCAGGAAGTTCCGCAGGCCATTTACTTTTAGCTGCTTCCAATATCTTTTAGAGATTTTGTATAATCACTAGGCTATCTCTTTTGGTATTCTAAATCTGCAAATTATGTTCGTCGATCTTCTGATAAGGACCTGCTTTGACCCAATTGTTGATACCCAATTTTGCCCTCACATTTTTTCAAATATTATATATATTTTCAAAATATCATTTTGCATCATTACTTAATTTACAAGATTTATACAAGCATTTTCCATAATTTTCCATAATTCTTAGAGCTTTTTCTTGCATTTAAATTACTTGAATATTTACTAATTATTCCCTTAAATTATTTTCAATAACTCAATCATCCAAATATATTATTTTTCACCCACACACATGTTTAAAATATTTTTATATCATTTCATATAATTAAATCTGTATTTTAGTTATTTATGTAATTTTTTACAGTAATAGCCTATGTTCATACATAAGTGCTCTTTTATTACATTATTTGTGTCAAAATAGTATTTTATATTTTTATAATGCTAAATTATTATTTTTAATTATTTTAGTGCATAAATAATTTTTTTATTTATTTATTAATCACTTTTATAAATTATTTTTGATATATTTTATGTATTTAAATAGTAGCCCAGTTTTAAGATAATTTTCGGACCAAAATTGACCCAGTAGCCTAGCCCAATAACCCCAAGCCCAAACCAGACAACCCCTTTTAATGAACCTGGTCGTGACCCGTTTAAACGACCCGCCTCATTTCCCTTTGATCCTGGCCGTTAATCTCAAATGATCAACGACCCATAATAATCCCTCTCTTTTACTTATATCTCCATAACCTAAACCCTAATCTCATTCCCACAGCCCAACCACCTCTGCATCCTCTCACTCCTACACCAAACCCTAGACGCCTCCTCTCAAATCCCCTCAACACCCTGCTAAATCATGAAATTCTTTCACGATATGCTTACTTTATTTGTACAATCTCATTATCATTCATTCGTTCGTGGTATTACTTAGTACTTGCCTGATTTTGGAAAGTATTACCTCTCCAAATCGAGTGCATTCGTCCTCAACCTACAAGATTCAGAAAAAAATCCGTCTGTATACACTCTCAACGAGGTCGTATAGGTCTAATTCACCGTGATTCTTGGCTAATTTTTACCATTTGTCATACTAGGGTTTATCCTATTTTTACCTATTTTGATTCGGAATAGGCTATGCATGTGACTTTCCTTGTTCCTGCTTAAACTTGATTGATTTTCTTTTCTTATTTGTGTTTGAATAATTGTTTTTCATGTTTACTTGTTCAATTTCAACACTATATAAATCCCTCCCCTATACCCCTTTGGGACAGACCTTTAATCACTGGATTCACTAAGAACTAAAAGCTATTGCTCTCTTATTCTCTCACTCTCTTGTTCTATACTTTGGCTCTTGGCCGACTGAAATCCAAGGCCACCAAAATTCACCTATTCGACCTCTCTCAGTGTGAGCACTTCTCGGGGTTCATTTGAAGCCCTTGGGAACTCGGACGCACTGAGAATTTTGGGGAGTCTGCTGTTCTCTTCGTGTTACTAATAAGCAAGCTGTTGTTTCTTAATCTCTACCTTATTAGCTCGTTAATTCTGCAAATTGGTGAGTAATGAAACTCTTGCGATTTTACTCTCTTTTATTTGTATTCATGTCATTCCGGCCTTTGTGAATCAATATGATGTTGCTTTCCTCTGTTCATGTTCATATTTGTTCTCATTATCCTATACCCTTATTTTTAATATCTGAACCTACTTGGATTCGGAGTTTTGGTGCATGCCCATTTTATGTGTATAACTTGAATGATTCCCTTAAGCCTGCTCAACTATTTTGATCCCTATTATTTTATATGTGTCCCTTCACATGCCTTGCCTTGGGTTCTTGTACTGAAACTCTTGGGGGATCATCTCATGCCCATAGCTTATTTGAGTGAACTTCTTTCCGATGAATACTCTACTGTTTTCCCTACTTTATGCTCACATGGACCTTGTGTGCCAATTAATGTCTCAATGTTTAGTCAAACATGTTGCTCTCTTGTTGTTTTCTCAATCCTGCACTCTTTAGCATTGTCTAAATCTTCTAGTTGAATTTCAATATACTTAGTTTCTTCTATTATGCATAGTCAACTGACATAAGCCCTAGAGTGTGCATGTTCTATTAACCTTAAGTTGATATGCTTTTATACCGTGAGTTCTTTGGATTTTGGAATCTTTGGGTTATACTGTCACGACCCAAAATCTACTAAGGTCGTGATGGCGTCGGACACCACCGTCAGACAAGCCAATCATTAATTAGTTGAAATAAATTCCTGTTTTAACATCTTTTTCAAAATCGTTACCTTTCACTTACAAGCTATAATAGCGAATAAAAATTTATCAAATTAATACGACAGATAAACCATTCCATTTATTAAATTAAATCCCAAACACATCCCAGAACCCGGTATCACAGGTGCATGAGCAAGTTCTAAGGATTTTACAATTTCTACAAAACTTGTCAGAAATACAATTGGACAAGGAAATTAAAATAAAATAATACAATACGAGTGAGACTTTTTCAGCTGTGGATCGCCTTCGGATAATGCAGCTCGCCTAAGTCCCCAAACCAGCCACATCTTTATGAAGGTATCTGTGCAATAAAAATGCACAGCAATTGTAGCATGAGTACGAAAACAACGTGTACTTAGTAAGTCGCCTGCCTAACCTCAGAGAGGTAGTGACGAGAGGTCGAATCAGACACTCACAAAGGTCTAACAAATTAATTAACAGAATATGATGAAAACGGTAGGTATGTAAACGTAGTAAAGCTGCAAATATATAATGCACTGAAATCCAAGTAAATACTGGAAGTAAATAAACAGTTACTACTTCCTCATTTTCCCCCAAATATCTTAAATAAACAATTTCTTCTTTGTTTTCCCCCAAATACCTTAAATAAACAATTACTTCTTTATTTCCCCCCAAATATCTTAAATAAACAATTACTTTTTTATTTCCCCCCAAATATCTTATCACTTCAAAATCCATGAAAACATTTAAAAATTTAGCATGCGCATACGGGATAAGGACAACCAGCCTGAGGCATCATAATAATCATCTCTGTGCACTGCCGAGGTCGAACGACCTGAACCATAATATTTCTTTCAATCTCGCTGTGGCGTACGGCCCGCTCCCATGAGAGTGGGGGAAATAACACTCCGCTCGCGGAATGTAAATTGCGAAGCGGTCAAATGCAGTCATGCACAATCAACAGTCCACGCCGACTACATCAGGAAAAAAATTATTCAAGTAAATGACAAATTTCTCTTTTAAAAATCACAGAAATTAGTATTTAAATCTTTTCTAGAAATTCATTTGCCAAGTTTAATAATATTCAATAATATAACCTTATCCGGAAAACAATTTTCCACGGAGGAAATCAATTCTCTTTCTATATGATTAAGAAAATAAACTCTAGTCTTCTTTAGATATTCAGTTACGACTTCGATTATATTAGCAGTCTAATATTACAGGCAGGATCACAGGTACAACAGGTAAGGCATGCTAGTGGGTCCTAGACTACCCGGACATGACATAATAGTAGCTACGCACGGACTCCCGTCACCTCGTGCGTACGTAACCCCCGCAGATAGTAGCATATACTTAATTAGTTCACCTAGGGTGACAATTCCCCATCTCAAAGTTAGAAAGGAGACTTACCTCGCTCCGAAATTCCATAACCGGCTTCCAAGCCCTCTCGACGACTCCAATGGATGCATAACTCCACAAAACTATCAAAAAAATGACACACCAATGAAAATATACTCTAATATTTGTAACAATTCCAAATTATATAATTTCCCAACCCCGCTCAGTGAATTGACAAAAATACCCTCGGGCCCACGTGCCCAGAATCCGAAATTTCTCGAAGGTATATTTTACCCATATCCTTACTAACTCAAATATACAATTTACTCTAAATTTCATGCTCAAATTCGTGGTAGAAATCCAAAATAACATTTCTAGATCTTTCCTCAAAAATCCCAATTTTCCTACGAATCTCATGTATAATTCCATGTAATAACCTTGTATTAAACTTAGAAACATGAAGGAATTACTTACCTAGCATTGCATGAAGAAAATCCTCTCTTGAAGCCCCTCCAAATCGCCCCACACCAAAAGAAAATGGGAGAAATGGCCAACAAATCTCGATTTTAAAACATCCTGTCCAGACCATTTTTCGCACCTGCAATCCAGATCTCGCACCTACGATTCCGCAAGTGCCCCAAACTTCCGCACCTGCGGTTTTCCTCAGCTCAAGCCAAACTTCGCACCTGCGCTCATTGTCCGCATCTGCGACTTTGCAGGTGCGGAAACTCCCTCGCTCCTGCGCTCCCTGCCAAACCAGCAAATGTTCGCACCTGCGGCACCAAAGCCGCACTTGCGGCCCAAGCCTCGCAGGTGCGGTCACACAAGATTACAGCAACCTTAGCCTTCTTCAAACTCCAAATTTGATCCGTTAACCACCCGGAATCCACCCGAGGCCCCCGGGACCCTATCCAATTACACCAACCTGTTCCGAAACATAGTGCGGACTTGGTTGAGGCATCAGATCCGATCAAACAACGCCGAAATCACGAGTCGCTCTAAAATTCAAACTTTAAGAACTTGAAATTTTAAACTTCCACAATCAATGCCGAAACCCATCAAATCACGTCTGATTGACCTCACATTTTGCACACAAGTCATATTCGACATTACGGACCTGTTCCAACTTCCGGAATCGCATTCCGACCCTGATATCAAAATTTCCACTTCCGGTCGGATTTCTCAAAACCCTTTAAATTTCTATCTTTAGCCAAATGACTTCAAAATAACCTACGGACATGAATTCACTTCCGATCGTGCTCCCAACTCCAGAATCACCATACGGAGCTATTCCTAGGCTCTGAATCCCAAACGGACATCAATATCACTGAAATGCGCTTCAAGCCAAACTTAGGAAATTTTCTTCAAAATGTTGACTTCCACAATATATGCTGACGCTCCTGGGTTATCCAAAACCTGATCCGGACATACGCCCAAGTCTGAAATCATCATACGTACCTGCAGGAACCTTCAAATCCTGATTCGAAGGTCGTTTACTCAAAATTCCAATCTTAGTCCATTTCTCCAACTTAAGGCTTCTAAAATGAGAATTTTCTTTCCAATTTTACTCCGAACTTCCCGAATTTCAATTCCAACCACACCTACAAGTCATAAAACCTAAAATGGAGCTGCTCACGACTTCAAACCATTGAACGATGCGCTAGATCCTAAAACGATCGGTCGGGTTGTTGCATTGTCCCCCACTTAAATAGACTTTCGTCCTCGAACGTGCTAAGAAATGCTCTGGAGTTATCTGAAATCACCGTTTAACACCCTGAGCACCTGCCCGTGCTACCATAACCAAGTTGAGCACATTAGCTTGATCAAATATGAAGATTTCTTCTTTTATCCATATAATAAGCTCAGAATCCAGTTCCAACACTTGAAATTTCTCCGCCAGGCCTAGTTCTAGTATATAAACACCATATCAACTACCATGCAATATACCAGAACATGACTGTATTCCTTTGCTGAATTAGCACCATGCACCGCAAAATTCATCATTTAACAATGACGTTCCCTGAACCTTAATAGCCAAAAATTTCATGAATCTGATGCTCCCGATGCACCTCATAACAAATATACGTACATCCTGCTATAATGCTGATGATACCACCACAACAGAGGAGATGTGTAGAAATTCATACCCAACTACAGAGTTAACAAATCATTGAGTATCGTATCTTGACTAGAATCATCACCTCATTATGAACCGAATAAGGGTAACTGTCCTTTCATGTATTTCACATAACTTTATCGCACTTGATCCCATATCCAATAATTTCATCTCACTTAGTATGAACTGTTCAGACAACAAATCATCCCAGACATGACCAACAGTCTCTCACATGATACCACATCGCGCCAATAGGCCATAACTCGAACATGATAAATAAGAAATGACTCAGGAAGGGACTACTCAACCCACAACTAATGTGAAATTTCCTCAGAAAATAGGAAGTAAAACACAAGAAAAATAAATATAGGAACCTGACTCATCATCACACTGTTGCGCCGTGCAACCCGATCCACACATAAAGTTCACATAAGGAAATATATACGGAGCTGAATTACTTACTATTACAAATTACTGAATATCGATCATAAGCACGCTAAGTGCAAAATACAATCCTGGGGAGACTGACAAAGACATATGCTCACAGAACTCAAGCACAACTGAGGTGCGATATATATGTATACTCTGGATCTCAAGAGCTGTCCTGCTCACATAACATCATCACTACGCGAAGATCTCAACACATAAGAAATTATCAAGACGTTTCACAACTCACACGGCACAATCATATTATCACAGGAATTGATGAAGACAGAACAACATCTGTTGTTCTAATACCTTTCCATGAAAAGCGCTCCACTGAAATGAACATGCCTGACTTATACAGAGCCCATAATCATATTTAAATCCATCCACAAACATCGATACTACCTTGCTCGCACCAAACTAAACTAATAGCTTTACCTGGGTCCATATTAACCCACTTTCTCTCATAATACGCGAGAACAACCATCATAGCTGGGACAATACCCCACAGTCCACAACCAAATGAACTAAACGCCTTCTAGGCATAAATCCTCAAATAAGCAATATTGCACTTCCTTATACTTGGTCTAAATCTTCAACCAATCAGGTGTCTACAAATCACACTTATACAATCTCCCCGTGGTCACGCTCCCACGACCTTCCACGAGGTAACAAGTCTGCACATCCATAACACCGACCACACTAAGGCCGCAAAACACATCAAGAACCTATGACCAGGGTACAAAGCCCCTCTCACCAAATATCGATCTCAGGTGACACTGAAGTTAACACCAGCTTACTGCTCATCCGAGCTCATAACATCCTCACTAACACTGAACCGCAATCCCGATTCTTACTCCCAGTTACATACTGCTTACCGCACCTAATATTCCAATATGAGATAGCGCATGAATTCTATCATACCTTCCGAACCACTAATAGGATGAACACTTCATCATATAGAAACTTCTTACTTACCTCAATTCAAGAGAACAATAACCATACTCAAGTGAACAATCACCCAATATGCAAATCCTTAAGTAGTGGTCTGAACCACCATAAAACCTTCCGGGATCCACCTATACCTGACAGTCCATAGCACTCGAATGCTCCCACATGAAATCTATTACGACGGATAGCAAGCCCCGCACACACCGGCACAACCTCATGCATAACTTAATCACATCGACAGAATTGATCACTACCGTAAATGTGTCATTTTAACCATGTCTAATCAATCTATCTTCTCTTAATCGTCCTTAACTGCCTTAGAAATAATAGTAACTTCCTCCAACTCATAGAAACTCAACCCTCACTCATCCGGAGTGACCTTGATTCACGAGACCGTGCTGCCTAAATCCCACAAACCGTCTCGTACCCTCCTGATAGTCTTTCTACAACCGTGATTTTATTTATCTCACTCCTCCAATACTATCATGCATGCTGAAATTAACATAGAACACTCCAGTTATCTTCCCTTTCTCTGAAATTACGTTGCAAAATCTCGACTCTTAATCATGCTGCTACCTGAAATCCTTAAACACCGCACTCTTAACTTTTGAATTCACTAGGACCGCTAATGAGAGTCACTCACTCTGACCGGCCCCAAATACAATCAACTCCAAGGCTCTTATAGCACATGAACATCCTCTCAATGAAGTACGTGACTGAGTCACTACCCTTACAACTCGCCTATGCATTAAGCAAAATTCTGAATCTTCCAAAGCCTAACCCTGGTCCGATAGGACCAACTTTTGCACACATTCATCAAATCCCATGCATAATTACCATCCTACTCATTTCCCTTAGCTGTACTAACTTGACAATATGCCGACAATCTGCAACCCCATGAGAACACAATCCTACAGCCCAACTGCAGGTGGTGGGACTCCCCCACTTAGCCCGAAGCTACTCCTTGCACTACTTTAGACCCTGATGAGATCCTTTCCCCTTTGTTAACATGATCTTGCTCAACCAATCCATCCAATTTTTCCAACTTCTCTTGTTCACATTCCCTAAATACTCAAGTTCTCTGCACAACTCACCCATTCTGCCTCCTACCGAATAGCCACCAAAATCCCTCTCAGAAACTTGCCAACCATGCAATCGCTAACCTATTCACCGGAGATAACCCACCCGTGGAAATCACAAACTGACACCTTCCAACGACACTGAAATGCACACTCTCTGTAACATCCTACCCTATCCTAAGCTTTCTCTCATTCACCAACCTTACCAGTCCGTCCGCTCCTCATGGACATCTGCTAAATGCGCTACAATACCTTCTAATTCACTACTATGTTGTCGCTCCCCCACTTTGCGACTGCTCGAATTCCACTTCTTACACCTGGCCTCCTAGAAATGGAACCACCGCCTAGACTCAATTTAATATCATTCTTTGTAGCTCTTAAACCAGCAGATCACCACGACTTCAAACTCTCCGAAGATCATCTTTCTCGAGTTGCCTTCATTATCAACACTTATCCGGTACTAAACCACCGCACCTCATGATCTCTGACAACCGCTTCTTCAATACTTTTTCACAATACTCTGACCCCATGAAACTGAAGAAGCCATAACACCGACAAACTTAACATATTCCATTCTATCTATGACGATGATATTACATCACAGGTGAATGTCCCTCCTCACTTGAAAACACCAATTCTTACTACTTTATCAATCCAAAACCTGGCCATCTATAGATCAATTGCCTTCCTTCCGCCAGAATCTAAATACTGAAATCTCGAAATCACACTCTGAGAAGACGTCCCTTCAATACATTCATCACCCCGAACATATGGGCAAGCATTTTATCACCATAGTTTAACCAAAGAATTAGACCCTTTGATTAAAGCTTATTTTTAAGATGAATACGGGTTACTGATAATCGAGATAATGGAAAAATGAATAATAGACAATATTACAGAAATAAAAGATCGAAGTTGGTTGTATTTCGAGAATCAGATGCCTTTACAAGCTGTATTCCCCTCCATTATATAGGAGATTCTTATAACGTACGATTGCTGCTATGATTACTCATTGATGACTAATTATGAGATTAATGAGGCATTACAAAGGATAATGATAAATAGGGGTTCAGTTACATAACGTTCGAGTAATCAATTGTGGGTTCGTGAATCTGCCCGTAGCTTTGTCAAGATTTGTTCTGACCGTGCCTCTCTCCCGTTTTGACCAAATTGGACTTCCCGTGGCTGATAAGTTCGTGGGTTTACTGAACCGTGTCTCTTTGTACCGTATCTCTTCAAAGAGTTATTTCCAGCTATCGTGTTTTCCCGTGTCTACGTGACTAGATGAGTTTTCAAAAGCTGGCTTACGTGTGAAACTCTTTTTTACCAATACAGATAGTCCCCCCACTTACCATATATTTAACAATTAATATTTGGTAAGTGAATATTCATTTATGGAGGAAATATTTTTCCACCGCTTTTCCTTGAATCATTGTATCCTTCTCTGTACCATAGGCATCGTTTGTCACTTCCATTTAGTGCTCATACCACGTGTCCTTTTCAGATTGGTTCTGCATTTACTCAGCACCTTTTAGGGCTTTTTGCGGCTGTCCCAATCCTAACGTGACATCTTCAATTATGACTTTTCATCATTATTTTCCTTTTTCATCATGTTTGACGGTTTTCTTCAAGTATAAATACTTGTTTTCTTTTCTTTGCTTCCACGAAACACTTTTCTACTTCTATTTTCTGTAAAAAAAAACTTTCTTATTTGCCTTTGTAAACATATCTTCTTCAAACCAACCTTAAAGAGTGATAGACATTGAAAGCTTAGAACCATCTTTTGCTCCGATTAGGAGTCTGAGGGGTGGTAGACTTAGAAGTCTAGGATCCACTCCTTCGAGGGGCTCTTCTTCTTCTCAAATAGTTCCTTCTTCTTCCACTAGATCTCCAATTATTCCGAGATTTAGGGTTTCTCGGTCTTCGTCTAGAGGTAGAGGCGAACCCCTTCGTGAACCTAGAGTCGACGAAATTGTCCCTGCTGAGTTTGTTTTCGATAGCGATAGTCAAGTTCCTTTTTAATAGTATTCTCTGCTCGTGGGGTGTCTGCTTCCTCTATCTCGAAGATTTCCTTGGCTCCAGCCCAGAAAATTATCGTTGGTTCATCTTCCTCAGGAAGATGAGTGAATCTCGTTCCATGGAGGAAGAGGAAGAGGGTGCTTTAGTGCACAGGCCACATAGAAGGCAAATGGTTTTAGATGACGAGCCTGCTGCCTCAACCTTGCCTTCCGTGTCTGCGCTTGAGCCCCCTGTATTTGATGATGTTCCACATTCTCCTATTCACGGTGGTATTAATCTCGCTCCTGATGACGTCCCTTTGTCTGCTGTCTTTCCTGCTTCTGTGAGAGAAGAAGTTTCTTCTATTCCTTTGGCTATCTCAACTTTTGCTGCTGCTCTGCCTGTAACTTCTTCAACTCTTCAAATTTTTGTGCCTGCTCCTTTCCTCATGGCTTCTCCGGCTCCTCAACCTTCCGTGCATGTTGTTGTTCCATCTCTGCCTGCTTCCATGCATTCCGTTAGGGAAGTAGGGTCTTCCAGTAGAGAGATGCGGTAGGTGGTAATAGAAGTTCCAGCTGAGGGAAACTTTTTCAAGAAGACAGGTGAGCCTGAAGTGTGGCTCAAGCCTTTAATAGGTCCCGCTGAGAAAGCAAAGCTAGCTAGCCACGGTGCTCTTACATGGGCAAATGAGGTCGTGCATACTTCTTTGATGGTGTGGTGTAAGGTATCCTCTTTCACTCTCGTATATGAAATTTACCATATCTAACTGGTTTACTTCTTATAAATTAACCTCATACGCATTGATCTTATGAAGAGGATTTCAAACACAGACCAAGAGACAAGAGAAGTTGCAGGCAGAAGTTGATAATTGGAAAGCACAGTATGACAACTTAAGGATTGACATGGACGCTTTAGAAGAAGAGAGGAGTACCTTGAAGTGGTAGATGAGACTTATGGAAGCAGAGCTAGCAGTGGAAGGGGCTTCTTGCAGTCAAGATGACAAAGACAATAATGTTCTGGAGTCTTCGTTTGCGGAGCAGCTGTCCCGTGCCTCAGAGGAGACTAGAGACGTAAAGAACTTCCTGGGGCAGAAGGAAGAATACTCAGGCGAGCTCGTGCAATCACTCACTCGCACTCAAGAATATCTTCGAAGGGCTTTAAACAAAGCTCAAGCTTTAGAGGATTCGATTGTTCCATTAAGGGCGACTCATGAAGCTGCGGAGGCGGAGAAGGACGGGTTGAGAGCTGAACTTCAAGTGTGGACACAAGATTATGAAGATTTGGAAGAGGTGGTTGCTGTCGATGTGAGCCGGGCATATATGAATTCTCGCCTCGGCACATTGATGGAGATGAATCAGGAGGGTTTTGACCTTAGTGCTGACATAGCCAAAACTAAGGAAGCCATGGAGAAGGCTCAACAGGGTCATAACCTCTCTTCACCTGATGGTGATATTCTAGCCGCTCATGCCTCTTCATCCTCAGTTGCTCCTGTTCCTTCCGCCTCTGAAGTCAACCCCTCTCTTTGAAAAGATCTAGTTGGTTTACCCTTTTTTTCTTTTTAATTGTATCAATTGGTGGTTACCCCCAGTCCCATCGGGGGTAAATTTGGATTTCCTTTAAGTCCCCAAATTACAACTTAGGGGCACCCACAATGTAAATATAAAAATCTTATACGGCTAAGTATAATTTAATACTTAGTTTTAGCCATTTTTAATATATAAATATCAGTTCGACTTTTGGTGAGTTTTTGTTTCACTCTTTAAGTCTTTTGCTTGCTTTATTTTTCGAGGTTTTAGTTTTACCTTCGAGTTTTGCATGTGGAATGCTTTAGACTACTCGTACCTTTTTTATGTTAGGTACGGTGTCATATTAAATGTGTGCCTTTTTGTAATAGGCATAGTTTATGGAAGAGGGCCCTTTATAATCGACATGAAGAAGACGTCTCAACTTCATGATAATGCAATAGAGTAATAGGAATTTTACACATGTTTTCAAGGAAAGTTTTTTGTTTGAACTTCCATGAAATTTTACATGTGTTTGGTTATCGTCTAAAACTCACGCTTGCAACTGTTTTTGTTTAACAGATTTAGTATACTCTTGTATTTCGTAACTGTTTTTCATAGGTAACAGTTTTTCGATATTAATACAAGGAAATAACAGTTTTTCACTAGTAACAGTTTTATAAATATTGGGGTTTTTACCCGTAACTGTTTAGTAATAATTTTCTAATAAGTAAAGATTGGGGTTTTTACCTGTAACTATTTAGTACCAGTTTTCTAATAAGTAAAGATTGGGGTTTTTACCCGTAACTGTTTGGTAATAGTTTTTTAATAAGTTAAGATTGGGGGTTTTACCCGTAACTGTTTAGTAACAATTTTCTAATAAGTTCGTGGGAAATGTTTTCTTATTCTTAAATGTTTTTATTTGATAACGGTCTTTTTTAATGAGTATAAAGATGTACATTTCTTTCTCGTGACTGACGTTTTGCCTTTCAACCTGAATATGTTCGAAGGTTTTTGCTTTCTGCATTAGGCTTTGTATTTGGATGGCTCTTTTGATTTCTTTCGATTCTGCTCGTGTCACTTGTATTCATTGGGTAGATGGGTCTTTAGGCTCGAGATTTTGACTTTCTGATAGTCTTCTTTGCTTCGTCTTAGCCTTCCATACTGTATAGTCCCCCAAGTGTATGAGCTTTGAAGAATGAAATCTCGAGCACATGATTATTCCTTTCTTTGTGGTCCTTTTCCTGAAAAGGAAAAACATTCCGGACTCGAAGGTATATAGTTTTTTAGATGATGACTGCTTAACCTCTTTTAAAACGTCCATCAGAAAGTGTAACCCTAGACCGGGAATTGTGTTATTTCCTCGCGTCTTTGCAGGTCTAATATCATCATCTGGTGATGGGTTAGCTTTGTGCCTATCATCTAAAAAAGTTAGTAAAATTTTTTAAATGTTCAAAATAAAATCGAACGTGTGATACCTGACGGGGGGGGTATTCTTTTCTTTTTATAAGTAATACTTCTTTAGATGGATGGCGTTCCAGCTTGTTGGTAGAACTCTGCCGTCCATAGCTTTCAACTCATAGGCGCCTTTTCCAGCTATCCCTCGGATTTTGTAAGGTCCTTCCTAGTTTGGATTTAGCTTTCCTGCACCTGCTTCTTTTGCTGATTGAAAGACTTTTTTGAGGACGAAGTACCCAATTTTAAAGTACCCAAGATGAGCTTTACGGTTGTAATAACGCTCTATGATTTGTTTTTGAGCTGCCATCTGTATCAATGCTGCTTCTCTCCGTGGTTCGAGCAGGTCAAGGTTGATCCTTAGTTCGTCGTTGTTTTCACCTTCCGTGGCTGTTGAGAACCTTATGCTTGGTTCGCCAATCTCCATAGGTATTAAGGCTTCTGATCCATAAACAAGTGCGAACGGATTTTCTCCTGTGGCTATTTTTGAGGTTGTTCTGTATGCCCATAGTACCGCTGGTAATTCATCAGGCCAGTTTCCTTTGGCTTTATTTATATGCTTCTTTAGATTGTTGATGATGACCTTATTCATTGATTCAGCTTGACCGTTAGCCACGGTGTGGTACGGCGTTGAAGTGATCCACTTGATTTTTCAACTTTCGAAGAATTCCGTGATTTGTGAGCCTATGAATTGTGGGCCACTATCACACACGATTTCCTTTGGTATTCCAAAGAGAAATACTATGTTTTTCCATAAGAAGCTTTTAACTTCCTTTTCTCGCACTTGTTTGAAAGCCTCTGCCTCTACCCATTTTGCAAAATAGTCGGTTAGTACGAGTAAAAATCGTACATGTCCTTTAGCTGTGGGTAAAGGTCCTACTATATCCATCCCCCATTTCATGAAAGACCATGGGGATATTATTGGATGTAATAATTCCGCTGGTCGATGCATGTTATTGCAAACCTTTGGCATCTGTCACATTTGGATACGAAATTCTTGGCTTCTTCTTACATCTTAGGCCAATAGTATCCGGCTCTGATTAATGTTTTCACTAAGGATCTTTCCCCTAAGTGATTTCCACAGTGTCCTTCGTGGACTTCTTTCATCACAAATTCCGTTTGGTTAGGCCCAAGGCATTTAGCTAGGGGTACTCCGAACATCTTACGATAAAGTAAGTTGCGAATAAGGCAGTTCCGTGCAGCTTTGCGGCGTAGTGCTTGAGCCGCTTTCCTGTCTTCAGGTACGGTGTCATTCTGCAAAAAATTAAGAATTTCATTTCTTCAGTCCCAGGTTAGGTTGTTGAAAGTTACCTCATTCCTTTCCTGGTCTATTATTGAATGAAATAGTTAAACGACAATTGTATTGTCTTTGTTCGTTACTTCCGTGACTGCTGCGAGGTTAGCTAATGCATCTGCCTCCGCATTTTCCTCTCTAGGTATTTGCACTACCTTCCATGTTTTGAATTGTCTCACGAGCTCTCGTGCCTTTTCAAGATACTGTTGCATTCTCGCTTCTCGAGCGATGTAAGTCCCCTGTATTTGATTTACTACCAGTTGGGAGTCACTGTTGATCACAATTTGCTCGATTGAGAGCTCCCGTGCAAGTTCAATCCCTGTAATAACAGCTTCGTACTCCGCTTCATTGTTAGTGATAGGATAACACTTTATAGTTTGTCGTGTCTTTTCACCCGTGGGTGATATTAAGACTATGCCTAAGCCAGCACCTTTTGCATTTGAAGAACCATCAGTGAACAAGGTCCACAGTCCTGGATTAACACCGTTAAAGAGTTGTAACTCTTTTTCTACTTTAGATACAATGCCATTACTAAAGTCAACAACAAAATCAGCTAGTATTTGAGACTTAACTGCAGTTCTAGGATGATAAATTATCTCATGCTCACTTAGTTCTATGGCCCACTTGGCTAATCTTCTGATAATTCTTGTTTATGAAGAATATTTCTTAAAGGATATGAAGTCACAACAGTGATTGGGTGTCATTGAAAATAGGGTCGTAATTTTCTAGATGCCATTATTAAAGCCAAAGCTAACTTTTCCAGATGTGGATATATAGTCTCAGCATCTAGCAAAGTTTTACTTACATAATAGATAGGTGATTGACTACCTTTTTCTTCTCTTACCAATGCTGTAGTTGCAAAAACTTCTGAGACAGCCAGGTAGATGTACAATCTTTCCCCTTCTTTTGCTTTTGAAAGCAGTGGTGGTTTCGATAGATAAACCTTCAGGTTCTTGAGGGCTTGCTGACATTGTTCAGTCCATTCGAACTAATTCTATTTTTTGAGAACTCTATTCCCCTGTTTGATACAAGGAAACCCAAAAATTTGCCTGATTGCACTCCAAAAGCGCATTTCTCTGGATTCAACTTCATATTATACCTCTCGTATCGAACCAATCTTCAAGAGTTTTGGTACCTCTTCATCGATTAATTGGTTCTTGAATGGTCCTTGCTTTCTTTTCTTCTCTTCGAGTGGGGCTTAGCCTCGTGCCTATATACACTCTTTGCTCAGGTTTTTGTTCAGATAACGGAACAACTTCGAGCTCCTCCGTAGTTGTTTTGATGTTCTCATCTTCCTCCAGTTCATGAATGACATCTGGTCTGAAATCCGCATCTGTGTGGTATAGTACACCTTTCGTGGTAACTTTACTCTTCTGCTTGTAAGTATTTTCTTTCGTACCTGTTTCAGCAATAATATCTTCCGTACCTATTTGGGCAGTAATTTTTTCCATATCTGTTTGGGCGGTGTTACCTGTTTGGGAGATTTCCTTATCTCGTAATTCTTTCACTTCTATTTTCTTGTTGTAGTGTACCACAGAATCTTTTGCGGTCTGCTGATCTCCTTTGATTTGTTGAATCCCCCATTCAGAGGGAAATTTAATTACCTGATGCAACGTAGAGGGTATCACTTTCATGTCGTGGATCCATGGCCTTCCAATGATCACGTTATAATCCATGTGAGTATCATTTTTTTGGAACCTAGCTCTTTTGATCACCCCCCTCAGCATAGGTGTTAAGCTCAATTTCTCCTTTTGTTATAACTGTAGAGTTATCAACCCGGATATGGCTCGTGCTTTTGGGATTACTTGATTCCCCAGTAGCATTTCTTCCACGACTCTTAGCAAAATGATATTGACTGAACTTCCTGGATCAATCAACACTCTTTTCACGTTAGTGTCATGAATAAGTAGAGATATTACCAGAGCATCATTGTGCGGAAGCATTAATCCTTTGCTATCTGCATCATCGAAGGTTATATCGTCCTCTCCACGAGCACGTTTCCCGTGTGTAATTGTGAATTTTGTGGTTGTTTTGAAAATTAATCCATTTACTTCTTTACCACCGTGTATTATGTTAACAGTTCATTTTGGATATGGAGGCTTTGGGGGTTCCTGCATGTTCCTCATGTATGCCTGTTTACCTTTATCACTAAACATGTCTGTTAAACAACCTTGTTTTAATAAATTTTCTACTTCTCCTTGTAGAAATCTGCAATCCGCAGTTCTATGCCCATGATCGCTGTGAAATTCACACCAGTGATCTGGGTTTCTTCTACTTGGATTTGACCGCATCTCTTTGGGCCATTTGACCTTGTCTCCTATGTTCTTCAGTATTGAGACAAGTTCAGTAGTACTTACGTTAAAGGTATGATCCCCAGTTTGAGTACTACCTCTAGGTCGTTCATCTCGATCTTTTCTAGATCTAGACGAGGATGATATTACATCTCTTCCTTGTAGTCTATAGTCCAACCTAGTGTTTTCGAACCTGGGGCGAATATCGCATCTCGAGGGACCTAAGTAAGGATCGTACCTGTTATTACCTGATCTTCTATCTGATTCAGGTCGTCTGGATCTGGAATGATCTTCATCTCTCGAACGATCAATGATATCTTCTTCTATTTTGAGTTTAGTGATGTACTTGTTATACATATCGTTCCATGTTGTGGCGGGGAATCCTATTAGATTCTCCTTAAGTCGCCTGGTGGCTTCTGAGCTTTTATCGTTCAGATTGCTTGCAAATGCCATGGCTGCCCAATTATCAGGCACCCTGGGTAATTGCATTCTTTCTCGTTGAAACCTATCTACAAACTCACGGAGTAGTTCCGTGTCTCCTTGTTTTATTTTGAATATGTTTTCCATTCTCTTCTCAACTTTTTGTGCACCAGAGTGTGCTTTTATAAATGAATCTGCAATCTCAGCAAAAGAGTCAATAGAATTTTCAGGGAGAAGAGAATACCAGGTCAGAGCCCCTTTGGTAAGTGTTTCCCCAAATTTTTTGACAAGGACTGATTCAATCTCTTGTTTCGTTAAGTCGTTTCCTTTTACCCCAGTTGTGAAAGCAGTCACATGGTCGCGTGGGTCAGTTGTTCCATCATATTTGGGAACGTCAGGCACTTTAAAATTTTTGGGTATAGGCAAAGGTGCCGCACTAGGCTTCCACGGTTGTTGAGAATATCTATTAACATCGATGCCTTTGATAACAGGTGGTACACTAGGAATTTGTTCGATATGATCGTTCTGCTCTTTCATCTGTTTCTGCATGGTTAACAGTAAATTTTGTAATTCTGAGTTATTAGATATACCTGGTCTCATTTCGAGAGATTCATTAGGACTATCTCCTCTTCCTGAGTTTGCTAACCTAGATTGAGAATTTTCCATGGTGATGGTGTTATTAGGGGGTGGTGTTGGCGGTGTAGGCAACACTGCTGGTAATCCTCTCGCAAATTCCTGCAAAGCTTGGCTCACATACTCTGCAATCATTTGCTTTACATGATCTTGTTCCACAGTTTGATTATTATTACCATGCTTGTTATTGGATCTTTCTGGGGATTGTTCCCTTGAACCACGTGGGGTTCCTGAAGGTGATGGAACTGGAGTTCCACTTCATTGCTGGTTGTTGTCGTTGGGGTTTGACATAATTCAAAGGATATCACTTCGAAAGTAAACAAAGATTATCAGATTCCCGGTAAGGGAACCAAGTTGTTTAACCAAAGAATTAGACCCTTTGACTAAAGCTTATATTTAAGATGAATACGGGTTACTGATAATCGGGATAATGGAAAAATGAATAATACAAAAAATTATAGAAATAAAAGATCGAAGTTGGTCGTATTTCGAGAATCAGATGCCTTTACAAGCTGTATTCCCCTCCCTTATATAGGAGATTCTTATAACGTACGACTGATGCTATAGTTACTCATTAATGACTAATTATGACATTAATGAGGCGTTAAAAAGGATAACGGTAAATAGGGGTTCAGTTACATAACGTTCGAGTAATCAATTGTGGGTTCATGAATCAACCTGTAGCTTTGTCTAGATTCGTTCTGACCGTGCCTCTCTCCCGTTTTGACCAAATTAGACTTCTCGTGGCTAATAAGTTCGTGGGTTTACTGAACCGTGTCTCTTTGTACCGTACCTCTTCAAAGAGTTATTTCCAGCTATCGTGTTTTCCCGTGTCTACGTGACTAGCTGAGTTGTCAAAAGTTGGCTTACGTGTGAAACTCTTTTTTACCAATACAATGATATCGACATCACGCGATAACCAATCATAAGCATCATCACCACCTGAGCATAGCCTCACAGGCTCTTAGCAACACAACTACTGAGCTAAAACAACATATTNAGAAGATAAGTACATACGTCTCCGTACCGATCCACAAGACTCTACTAGACTTTCTCATGACTCGTGAGACCTAAGGGAACCTAGAGCTCAGATACCATGTTATCACGACCCAAAATATCCTAAGGTCTTGATGGCGCTGGACACCACCGTCAGGCAAGCCAATCATTAATTAGTTGAAATAAATTCCTGTTTTAACATCTTTTTCAAAATCGTTACCTTTCACTTACAAGCTATAATAGCGAATAAAAATTTATCAAATCAACACAACAGGTAAACCATTCCATTTATTAAATTAAATTCCAAACACATCCCAGAACCCGGTGTCACAAGTGCATGAGAAAATTCTAAGGATTTTATAATTTCTACAAAACTTGTCCGAAATACAATTGGAAAAGGAAATTAAAATAAAATAATACAATACAAGGGAGACTCTGTCAGCTGCGGATCGACTCCGGATAATGCAGCCCGCCTAAGTCTCCTAACCAGCCATATCGCTGTGAAGGTACATGTGTAATAAAAATGCACAGCAAGTGTAGCATGAGTACGATAACAACGTGTACTCAGTAAGTCGCCCGCCTAACCTCAGAGAGGTAGTGACGAGAGGTTGAATCAGACACTCACTAAGGTCCAACAAATTAATTTAACAGAATATGATGAAAACGGTAGGCATGTAAAGGTAGTAAAGCAGCACATATATAAGGCATTGAAATCCAAGTAAATACTGGAAGTAAATAAACAGTTACTACTTCCTCATTTCCCCCCAAATATCTTAAATAAATAATTTCTTCTTTGTTTCCCCCCAAATACATTAAATAAATAATTACTTCTTTATTTCCCCCCAAATATCTTAAATAAATAATTACTTCTTTATTTTCCCCCAAATATCTTATCACTTCAAAATCCATGAAAACATTTAACAATTTAGCATGCGCATACGGGATAAGGACAACCGGCCAGAGCCATCATGATAATCATCTCTGTGCACTGCCGAGGGTCGAACCGCCCGAACCATAATATTTCTTTCAATCTCGCCGTGGCGTACGACCCGCTCCCATGAGAGTGGGGGAACTAACACTCCGCTCGCGGAAAGTAAATTGCGAAGCGGTCACATGCAGTCATGCACAATCAACAGTCCACCCCGACTACATCGGGAAAACAATTATTCAAGTAAATGACAAATTTCTCTTTTAAAAATCACAGAAATTAGTATTTAAATCTTTTCTCGAAATTCATTTGCCAAGTTTAATAATATTCAATAATATAACCTTATCCGAAATACAATTTTCCATGGAGGAAATCAATTCTCTTTCTAGATGATTAAGAAAATGAAATCTCGTCTTCTTTAGATATTCAGTTATGACTTCGATTATATTAGCAGTCTAATATTACAGGCAGGATCACAGGTACAACAGGTAAGGCATGCTAGTGGGTCCTAGACTACCCGGACATGGCATAATAGTAGCTACGTACGGACTCCCGTCACCTCGTGTGTACGTAGCCCCCGCAGATATTAGCACATACTTAATTAGTTCACCTAGGGGGACAATTCCCCCTCTCAAAGTTAGAAAGGAGACTTACCTCGCTCGGAAATTCCATAACCGTCTTCCAACCCCTCCCGACGACTCCAATGGATGCAAAATTCCCCAAATCTATCCAAACAATGACACACCAATGAAAATATACTCTAATATTTGCAACAATTTCAAATTATATAATTTCCCAACCCTGCTCAGTGAATTGACAAAAATGCCCTCGGGCCCATGTGCTAGGAATCCGAAATTTCTCGAAGATATATTCTACCCATAGCCTTACTAACTCAAATATACAATTTACTCTAAATTTCATGCTCAAATTCGTGGTAGAAATCCAAAATAACATTTCTAGGTATTTCCTCAAAAATCCCAATATTCCTACAAATTCTCATGTATAATTCCATGTAATAACCTTGTATTAAACTTAGAAACATGAAGGAATTACTTACCTAGCATTGCATGAAGAAAATCCTCTCTTGAAGCCCCTCCAAATCGCCCCAAACCAAAAGAAAATGGGAGAAATGGCCAACAAATCTTGGTTTTTAAACATTCTGCCCATGCCATTTTTCGCACCTGCGATCCAGCTCTCGCACCTGCGATTCCGCAGGTGCGCCCAAACTTCCGCACCTGCGGTTTTCCTCAGCTCAAGCTAAACTTTGCACCTGCGCTCATTGTCCGCATCTGCGGCTTCGCAGGTGTGGAAACTCCCTCGCACCTGTTCTCCCTGCCAAACCAGCAAACTTTCACACCTGCGGCCCAAGCCTCGTAGGTGCGGTCACACCAGATGACAGCAACCTCAGCCTTCTTCAAACTCCAAACTTGATCCGTTAACCACCCAGAATCCACCCGAGGCCCCCATGACCCCGTCAAATTACACCAACCTGTTCCAAAACATGGTGCGGACTTGCTTGAGGCCTCAAATCCCATCAAACAACGCTGAAATCAAGAATCGCTCTAAAATTCAAACTTTAAGAACTAAAATTTCAAACTTGCACATTCGATGCCGAAACCCATCAAATCACGTCCGGTTGACCTCAAATTTTGCACACAAGTCATATTCGACATTACGGACCTGCTCCAACTTCCGGAATCATATTTTGGCCCTGATATCAAAATTTCCACTTCCGGTCGTATTTCTCAAAACCCTTTA
The DNA here is from genome assembly GCA_005239505.1 of Nicotiana paniculata. Taxonomy (NCBI): domain Eukaryota; kingdom Viridiplantae; phylum Streptophyta; class Magnoliopsida; order Solanales; family Solanaceae; genus Nicotiana; species Nicotiana paniculata. The sequence continues at coordinate 53,076 of ML304470.1, forward strand.
AATTTCTATCTTTAGCCAAATGACTTCAAAATAACCTACGGACATCCGAATTCACTTACGATTGTGCTCCCAACTCCAGAATCACCACATGGAGCTATTCCCAGGCTCTAAATGTAAAATAGACATCAATAGAACTAAAATGCACTTCAAGCCAAACTTAGGAAATTTTCTTCAAAATGCTGACTTCCACAATATACGCTGAAACGCTCCCGGGTTATCCAAAACCCGATCCGGACATACGCCCAAGTCCAAAATCATCATATGAACCTGCAGGAACCTTCAAATCCTGATTCGGAGGTCGTTTACTCAAAATTCTAATCTTAGTCCATTTCTCCAACTTAAGGCTTCTGAAATGAGAATTTTCTTTCCAATTTGACTCCGAACTTCCCGAATTTCAATTCCGACCACACTTACAAGTCATAATACCTTAAATGGAGTTTCTCACGACTTCAAACCGCTGAACGACGCGCTATAGCTCAAAACGACTGGTCGGGTCGTTACATATACTCAGCATGTTAGGCTACTTGCTGACTGTTGTAGATCATGCTTACTAGCCCGTTTTCTAGGTGTATTAGGATCTCATGTGAAAATTTTTGTTCCCCCGATTATGACTCTATTAGACTATCATGACTAAGAACCTCAGGTCTAAAGTCCCTTTAGACTAAGTTTGGATCATGCTTTACTGTTGAATTATTTTCTGGAAGACTTAACAGGCTTATCTTGTTAATTCCCATGACATGCCTCTTCAACTCTGTTAATGTTGCACATGCTATACTGTTTCCTTGTTATGAACTTATTTTTTCATGCCATAGGCTTAAACTACTCTATTTAGGTCATCCTATATTGATCCTTCAACATTCATAATTAGATTCCCTGCTTGAAATTGTCTTAAGCTATTTTTTTACCATGTATGTGTTAGAAATTTCTTTAGAAATAGTCTATTATCCTATGATTGTCAATCATGTCCCCTATAACTAAAAAATGCAAACACGAACTTGTTCTTATGTGTGTCCTGCCAACATGCCGCACGAATATGCCTATGCGTCTTGATGATAATCAGCTTTACAATCCTATGAAATAAGTATGTGGACTTCCTGCTCTATTTAGTTAGTTCAACGCATAGTCTGTTGCTTGTGTGACCATGTCCTTATTTGGGATTGGTATCTGGTTCTATGTGATGTTGGGCTTGGCCGTTGGATTCAGATTTACTAGATTGATCTTATGAGTTGGGAATTCGAGTCTACTGGAGCTGTCGAAGGCCTGGAAAATACTGGGTTGTTTATACTGGGCCTATAGTGGTTTTCTTATGTAATTATTCATATTTAATTCCGGGTCTATAGTAATTTTGTAATTGAATAGACGATGAGATTAATAAAAAGGGGTAGGGTATTTTAGTTTTTGCACAATGGGTAGAAAGCATGCCTATAAGACCTATGTGCTCTACTTGTTGTTTTGGCTCTCATGCGTTGCACACTAGTAGAAACCATGCCTATAGTAATCACGCACTCACTCAACCTGCTTACTATCAAGGTATGAGCTTAAGTACTTTATTTGTCCCCCATGCCTACTGCTATGTGTTATTAGATAGCATGCCTGTAGGAAACAAATGTCAGTAACTGTTCATTAAATTTTCGTAACTACAAAACATTTCCCAGATACCATGCCCATGTCTATATGACCTTAATTGACTAATTAGCTATTGTTATTGTTATCATATTGCTCGCATAGAAAACATTCCAATAGGGGTGAAATGTTATAAAATCAGTTTCAATTGCCAACTCTTAGAAATCTTGCCTATAGGGTACTGTTACACGCCTATAAAGTATGCTAGTAAAATCAAACAGGGGTAATAATCTGCAAATTCATTTTCCTAAGACGACAACACTGCCTGCATGTTTAAAAATCTGAATCACATAGAAATCATGCTTATATGACTTAATAATTCCAACACGTCTTAATACTGCCTGTAATATGAACTTGCTCGCCTGCATTTATTGCTTATATGTGGAGGCTTACTTGATCCATTTATTTGCCTTTATGTGCAGTCCTACATGTTATGAATGTCACTTAGATTTATCATTTTGAGCAACCTAAGTAAAGTCTAGAACCACCCAAATAGTAGGTCCAAAACCTCCTGGGCAATAAGCATGGGACGGGTAGTGCAGGCATAAGGTGCGACTTAGAATCGAATAAGAGAACCTTTAGATAAACAACTTTAACATAGTAATCGGTAGCAGGAGATGATAGTCTGTGCCCGCAGAATAATATAAGAAACTCCTATCTCAAAGGAGTTGCGAAGTATTATTTATGTTGCACAGGGTGATCCTTTAGGCTAAAAAACTTAGGACCCCACTTTCTTTATATACTTGATATCTACATTTTGTCATTTGAACATTGTAAGTGGCACCCTTGTAGCCCTTAAGATTTGTACCAATTGTGTTATAATGAACTTCTTCGACCTTTACATTCTCTTTATTTATTTGATCACATAGTCTAATTACATAATCCACATAGTTCTAAGTTCGATGGGGACCCACAGTTGTGGACCTCGAAGAGTGCCTAACACCTTCTCTTTGAGGTAATTTGAGCCCTTACCCGATCTTGGTGACGTTGACTAGTCAAACAAAGTTATTTGCACAATAGGTGCCCTAACACACTTTAAAATCTTTAGGTGGTGACCCTTCTCTTTTAATACCCATTTAAAATAATTGTCACATGGCGAAACCCGATTTCGTGAGAAAAAGGGACACGACAGCATGACGACTCTGCTGGGGATATACTTAGGCTCTTATCTTAATGAAATTGACTTATGAGGATTATTTTCTTCATGCATATCCCATCCCTTTATCACCTCTGTTGTCTAATTTTCTATGACATGCACATCCTTTCCCTGTTCACCTCTACTTGCTATGACCGCTCTTTATCTTGTCAAATTGCTATATCATGTCTACTTCGTTACTTGCTTTGCCTATATTCTATGAACTAAATTTTTGTCTTTCTTCTCTTTCCTTGTTTAATCTTGCTATTTTATTTACTGCTTTTACATATTCAATCATGCAAATACTTGACAACGTGTTATTATCTCTGCATAAAGCATGCTCCACATCATACTCCACTCGTGCCAATTATCAACATAGAGGCGCTTGATGAGTGTACGCGCTCTTCCAAAATTACCTTTTTAAATAAGAAAGGCTTATTTGCAATAGACTAGTCGATCAGTGGTGCAGTCGATGGTCCCGTGCCTTTCCCTATCAAGTTGTCCACTTGAGAGTTCCTGTCTAGACCATTCTAGAAACCTTACTCCAATATCAAATGCACATGCATCATGTTAAACCTAGTACGGGTTAAAACGTTGTTAATGTAATAGCCTGCTAAGATAAGCCTTGTCCAAAGCCCGACGGGATTTCCATAATCCCAATGTGCATCGTCATGTTATGTGCATTACTTTGAAAAAATATGCCAATATGTTGATCATTATTGTGTAAATGGTCGAATCTGGAGGGGGAAAGGGCTAACCTTTATTTGTTGCAGAAAATTAAGCACGAAGTCCCCAGGTGGAAAGACATTGCGCCTTGCGACAAGAATCATGTGAGAAGAGTGCTTGGTGACTTGTCGTCTTTACTTAATATCCAACCAAATAGATCTTTGATTGAGGCCTCTACCATGTTCCGGGATGAGAAATTGGAGGTTTTGCTAAGCCTCCATGGGATAGTCCGGGGTTACTAGTACCAGAAAATTGCACCCCTCACGGTTTTCTAAAGATGCTAGGTTTTAAGAAAAATGACGAGTTGCTTTGTTTAAAGAAATCATATATCTCATTTGAATTTCTTTATGAACATCACGGGCATAGTAAGTTATACATCTTCATCATGAGGAACTTGCCATTACCTCCCTCGGTTGGACGCACCGCCGAGTTTATGTATTCATCATCTGCTTCTTGGGTCTGTTGATATTTCCAAGAAAGGGGGAAAGATTCACACTCGTTTAGCTATGGTTGCAAGAACTTTAATGGAAGGCATCGAGGGACAAACCTACACCATAATCCCTATGATCCTAGATGAACTGTATCGCGCTCTAGATCAGTGCAAGCAGGGGTACAAACATTTTGAAGGTTGTAATCTATTATTGCAAATCTAGTTATTGGAACACTTTCAGAGGGAAGAATATCGTCACGAGCTTCTGCGACAGCCATTGAACGAATAAATAGCTTACCAACATCCAAAGAAAATGACATTCATCCCAGATAGGTTCGCACAACCCGGAAGTGCTGTAAGTTGGGTACATTTCTTCAACAATCTGACAGACGAAAAGGTACATTGGATGTTTGAGTGGTTTCCTAGCAGTGAGTTCATCATCAGGTCGAGCGATACTTTTGATTTGGTATTCATAGGGTTGCGAGGCATTTATCACTACGCTCCTATAAGGGTACTAAGACAGCATGAATAAAACAAGTCATACCTCGGGTTTCCAACATGGTACAGTACTGTAGATTTCAAAGAGGACATCATCCTTTCAAGTTCGAGGCGCAACATATGTGGAACCAAAAGGTCATTGTGGAAAAAAAGACTATCGAGCCGGATAGGTACCATGCCGGTCATGTGTATTTCTATCCATTATGGTTGGTAGATGATATAGCGGGAGACGTCAAGCCGGGGGTTAATTTGGAAAACAGGATCATTGATGATGCTACTGAGGCACATGTCAAGTATAGAAGGCTTCTCAAAAAGGTTTTCGAACTGGACGCTAGGCATCTGGAACATCATAAAATAGACATGGAAGCTATAAACCAATGGAAGGGAATCGCCACTAAGCTAACAGAAAAGTTGGAATATCTGGAACATGGATTGATGGAGCTCGAAGGAAAGATGATAAAGAGGCTTACAGATTGTCAAAACACGGATGGAAGTGAAGGACGGCATCCAGAAAAGGCTTACTTATTATTGGATATGCGCGACTTAGGAAACTTGATTGATGGAGTCAAAAGAGCCAAGCACGGAGAAGGTCGCTCGGGGACCAAATAGATTAGTAAATAATGTTCTTTATTGTTTAGATTGCGATTGTAATAAGGCTAAATTCCATTAGTGACTTCATTATTATTGTCTATTTAGTAAAAGTTTGCCTCATTTTCACATTAATGAAATGACGCAATACTAGCATCAATTTTCTCCAAGTCTATGTGTCGCTTAGGCCTACCTCTGGCACAATGAGATCCCCAATTAGGACGTGAATTATTACATGATTTTGCAAAACATGTTTAATAATGCAAGCATTCTTTCAGATATCCCTTACTAACTTGGTTATCTTTTTCTTCTTCTTTCTTTTGATTATTCCCATTCCCCAAGGTTGGATCGTGCATACTGGCATCGTCAGCATATCACACTAAATCCAGAGGTCCTCCACCTCCTCCTCCACCAAGGCGATCCTAAAAGCAAGAACAAAGGAAAGTAAAAATGGATGATATGAGTGGTATTAGAAAATATAATTCCATCATGGAAGAGAATGTCGAAACTTCAGATGGCCGAAGCACTCCGACACAGAATGAACTGGTATTACATCTGGAACAAAAGATCTTGGAGCTACAAGGATAACTTGAGCAGGTCCTAAATTTGGCAAACCTATCTCTCACCCTTAATGTCCCTGATATCAATCAACAAAATCCAAACACCCAGAAGCAAGCACCACCACAAAACACGCAAAACCAAAACCCGCCACCAAACCCTCCTACACCACACCAGTACCCTACACCTCCCCAAAACCTTAATCCTCCTCCAGTACCAACTCCTCAACAACACCATCACCACCCAATCCAATACCCACAGACTACCACTTATCATACTCCCCAGAATACACCACAATCCTGATCTCCAAAAACTCAACAAATGACCACGTTTATGCCCAGATCCCCGAAATCCACCAAAGAAACCCAATTTATGTGGAAACCTTACCCCACACCCCGAAACAAACCCTATACATACCTGAATCGGCCAAGAAGGACCTGCTCATTAAGAATATGGCGGAAGAACTCTAGAGGCTCACTAGCAAAGTTCAGAAGGCTCCTGGTTATGTCAATTATATGAGAGATTGAATGTTGTTGGTTATGTCACTCCCATCCCTGATGTTGCTATGGAGAATTCTTCTTAGTGGATTAACCCGAATAAGACATGTGCCTATCACTCAAGCATGAAGGGTCATACAATTGATGAGTGCCTCACACTGAAAGACAAGATTCAGACACTGTTCGACAAATATGTCATACAGGCAAAGTAAACTGCACCAAATGTGTGTAACAATCCTCTCCCAGATCACAGAGGTGAGGGAGTGAATGTAATAGAGACCAACGAAGAATGGGTCCCGGAAGGGTCATTCGGACTCATTCGAGAGGGAGATGATCGTAAGACGTCTCCGATCACCCTCACACCAGTTGTGGTACAAACCCAAGAACCATTTGAGGTCGAGGTAACTGCACCCTTCACTGTGATGCTAGCTCCCACACCATCCTAAAATTCTGATGCCATCCCATGAGACTATGTTGCGGAAGCCAGGACAAAAAGGAAAACAAAAATGTTGGATACAGGTGAGGCACAAGGCATGACCAGAACTGGCAGAGTCTATACACCTGAAAACTTAGGGGGAACAAGCAAGGAAACCACATCTAGGCCACCTATTGTCGAGACGGATACTGATGACCTTTAGAGGAAAGTACAAGCAAGGGAGTACTCTATTGTAGATCATCTGAACAAAACTCCTGCTTAGATATTCATTTTGGCACTGCTGTAAAACTCCGAGACACACAGGAACCCCCTAATGAAAGCGCTGAGTGAATCGTATGTACCAAGCAACATCACTAGTAGATAGATGGCCAACATGGTCGGGCAGGTGTTGGAGAGCCACAAAATCACCTTTCACGAATATGAGCTACCACCAGAAGGACTAAGTCACAATAGGGATTGCACATCACAGTGCGGTTTGAGGACAAGTTCATCGCCAGGGTCCTAATAAACACAGGATCCAATCTCAACATATACACATTGACCATTCTAAAGAGGTTGGGTAAAGGCCTGCATGAGATATGGATGTGAAGCGTGAATGTGAAGGCATTTGATGGATCCTAAAGAGACACAATCGGTTAAATCAACCTCAACCTACAAATGGGCCCGACCTGGTTCGATGTCGAGTTCCAAGTGCTGGATAAAGCTACCTATAATCTATTGTTGGGAAGCCCATGGATACATGTAGCTGGGGCAGTGGCTTCTACTCTCCATCAGGCTGTGAAGTTTGAATGGAATCATCAAGAATTGATTATCCATAGGGATGGAAGCAACCCCATGTACACCAATCAGACCGTTCCAGTCATTGAGAACAGGAAGAAGATGGGTGGATAGATGTAACATCGCATTGAGCGCGTCAACGCAATTGAAAAGGAAAAACGGTGGAGCAACAAGATTGAAAACATATTACTATGGACAAGGTATGAACTTGGCAAAGGTTTCGGCAAAAACCTCCAAGGGATCACCAAACTAGTACAACCAAAATGTCATGGTACAACTTTTGGGCTCGGATATGAATATACTTGGAAAGAGTACCAAGATTGGTCACCGCCATGGCGTGGTACTTACTATCCACTGGAACAACCGGTACCACCTTTGCACCAGACATTCCAACAAGCAGACGTGATGTGGGGATCTGAGGAAGATGAAGTCTTAGCCAGCATGAGGAAGTTATTTCTGGATGAAGAAGATATGGATTCCAGTGCGATAGTTGAGGAGGAGGAGGAAGACCTTATCATTTAGACTGTGGAAAGAAGAACTGTTCTCAAGAACTGGACTGCTGCACCGTCCTGGGCCCCCAAAGTTCCTGGGTAGCTTGGCAGATTAATATCAATTATTTTTAAGCATTTGAGATATTTTCAGTATTTTGTTTTGAAATAATTGCTCGAGTCATCGAGCCACATTTTTTTACATTTTAAAGATTTCAATTAATGCATTGCTATTTTTTTGTATTTCCTATTATTCTCTATATTTTCTCTCTTTACAACATTATTATTACCTACCCGATGAACCTGCCAGTGACATGTAATGAGATAATTCAACATAAGGATAATGATTCAGAGGACCTAGAAGATGATACAATACGTGAGGAAATCATCAGAGAAGTGAAAAATTTGAAAACAAGCCAAAGTCCAATTTGGACGAAACTGAAGCAGTTAACTTAGGGGATTCAGAACTGGTCAAGGAAACACGCATAAGCATTCATCTATCACCGTCAGAGAAATAAGAGTACATCAGATTCCTAAAATAATATGAAGATATCTTTGCATGGTCCTACAATGACATGATGAGTTTGAGAATATCCATAGTCGCTCACAAGCTACCCACTAATCCTACATGTCCACCGGTGAAATAAAAGCTCTGAAAGTTCAAGTCGGATATAAGTTTGAAGATAAAAAAGGAGGTCACTAAGCAGATCAAAGCCAAGGTTCTTAGAGTGGTCGAGTACCTGACTTGGTTGGTCAACATTGTGCCGGTTCTGACAAAAAATGGAAAGTCAGAGTATGTATCGATGCCAAGGAAACATCCATATTGCTCGAAGAAATACATGCCGGAACATGCGGACCACACATGAATGGTTTCACCTTAGCCCAGAAGATACTAAGAGAAAGTTATTTCTGGATGACTATGGAAACAGATTTCATCAAGTATGTTCAAAAGTGCCACCAATGCCAGATACATGCTGACATAATATAGTACCAGCCAATGAACTCAATGCAACAAGTTCACCTTGGCCTTTCTCGGCCTGGGGTATGGATGTCATCGACCCGATCGAGCCTACCGCTTCAAATGGGCATATATTCATTCTAGTGGCTGTAGAATACTTCACAAAATGGGTTGAAGACGCATCTTAGAAAGCTGTAACTAAGAAAGTTATAGTAGATTTTGTCGGGGACCACGTTGTTTGTCGGTTCGGAATACTAGAGTCAATCATCACCGACAACGCCACTAATCTCAATAGCGATATGATGAAGACCATGTGTAAAACCTTCAAAATCAAGCATAAGTACTCCACAACATACATGCCACAAATGAACGGAGTCGTAAAAGCCGCCAACAAGAACATCAAGAAGATATTGAGGAAAATAGTAGATAATTATAAATAATGGCACGAGAAGCTGTCGTTTGCTCTGCTTGGGTATCATACCATGGTTCGCACATCAAATGGGGAAACTCCTTACCTATTGGTTTAGAGCACTGAAGCAGTTATTCATGCCAAAATAGAAATCCCTTCTTTAAGAATTATAAAAGAAGTCGAGCTCAGCGATGCATAATGGGTACATAGCCGATACAAGAAACTAGCTCTCATCGATGGTAAAAGAATTTATGTGGTGTATTACAGTCAACTCTATCAGAACAGGATGCAAGAGCCTTCAGCAAAAAGGTCAGACCGAGGCAATTCACACTGGGGCAATTGGTGCTAAAGCGAATCTTCCCATATAAAGATGAAGCCAAGGGGAAGTTTTCACCCAATTGGCGGGGTCCTTACATAGTTCACCGGGTATTAACAGGAGGAGCACTTATACTTGCAGAAATGGACGGAGGGATTTGGCCGAAACCTATCAGTTCAGATGCAGTCAAGAGATACTATGTTTAAGATTTTTTGTATTTTCTATTTGATCTAACTGAACTACGCTTGACATGATTCCCGTTTGAGAGGGGATACATAGGCAGATCTATGGGTTCGATCACATCTTAATAAAATCTTCATTTTTCCCATGATCATAAACTGGGGCGAGATCGCAAGTTCAATCGACATCGTCATGGTTAGAACAACCGAAAAAGTATTGTCAAAAGTATGCATTCAAAGTGGGGCAGAATTTTGAGGAGGACCCTCAAAATTCTAAGGCAAGGGGATTGCAATGTCTCTAAATGTATCACAGTCACCGACTCATCTAAATTATTTGATCTCACATACTATAATACATTTCAAAAAACTATATTTTGCAAATAATTTGTCAAATGCATACATATTTTTCAAAAACTTTATTTCTATGACAGTCAGGCGTTGCCCAGGGTAACTCAAACAGGACATCAAGATAGGGATGAAGGCGAAGCAATGAGTCAAAATCATGAACCGACCTTCCCCCCACAAAACTCACGATTTTTCTTTGAATGCAAGCACGATAGAACAACAATATTCACAAATACATGTGCACATCAAGTCACTATCTTCATGACGACAAGTTACCAAATGCAAACACATCCAGCTAAGAAATACTTCACTCTCTCACTGCCACTCATCACTTTAATTGCATAAAGCTAAGCACTGCCCTTCTTTGCATGAGACTAAGCATTGTCTCCGATTATTGCATGAGGCTGAGCTTCACCTCAGTAATTGCATAAGGCTAAGAACTGCATTTCTTTGCATGAGACTAAGCATCGCCTCAGTAATTGCATAAGGCTAAGCATCGCCTCAGTAATTGCATAAGGCTAAGCACTACCTTTCTTTGTATGAAACTAAGCATTGTCTCCTTTTCTTTGCATGAGATTAAGTATTGTCTCTGTTTATTTCATAAATCTAAGCATTTCCTTTCCCAACATGAGACTATGCACCGTCTCCTCTTCTTGCATGAGGCTAAGTATTGCCTCCAAATCGCACAAGGCTAAGCACCGCCTTTCTTTGCATGAGACTAAGTATTGTCTCCTCTTCTTGCATGAGACTAAGTTATCTCCATTATTTGCATGAGACTAAGCGTTGTCTCTCTTTCTTGCATGAGACTAATCAGTGTCTCCATTTATTGCATAACACTAAGCACTGCCTCCATTATTGCACAAGTCTAAGCATTGTCTCTCTTCTTCGTATCAGATTAAGCACTACCCTCATCTCACATGAGACCAAGCCTTGTCCTATCTCATTCTCGCATATGACTGAGAATCACATGTTTCCTTTATCAAGCTATTGATATTACCACATACTTGCATTTCATGGGCTGAAACATCGCCACATTGTGCGAAAGCATCATCCTCATAGCCTGAAAAATATCATTCCATGGCCTGAGGATCTCTCAAAGCTGCATATCATTATTCAAAGGTGTCATAGCCCAAAGTCACCATCCTTATGGCTTGAGGACACCATTTCATGGCTTGCGAATCCCTTTATTATACGTTTCATGGCCCATGACATCATCCCCACTGTCCAAAAGACAACCTTCATGATACAAAGGGAATTTGCATCATGTTTAAATTTTTGCAATAACCTATATATATTCGCACGCACCGTGTTTTAAGTTTTGAAGGTAACTTGAGAGTAACTATTCTGTAAACAGGAGGAATTTTCACTTCGATTTCCGTTCACATCGTTCACATCCTTTGACTACTTCAAGAATAACCAATAATGCGTACCTTTCGCTCTATGAGATTTAGATATCTTCCTCATGACACTTCCGCAACAATCATTTCACATTCATGATTCCGCTTACGACACTGTCCTACCCAAAGAACCTTTTCGGAAATACGGCCATTCTCATAACAACTCCATCAGTTTCGTTCGCCGTTAGATCCAAAACTACACATGGCATGATTCCAGTATTACCATGGATATGTAAGTAACTCAGGAATCAGGGTTCGACCCAATTTTTCAAATCACATCATTCCCCACTCAATTCGGCAAAAATTGGTCATTATTTTCTTTACCCGGCAACTCTTTCATCATTCCTGGGTAAAGAGGGGCAGTTGTTGATACCCAACTTTGCCCTCACATTTTTCCAAATAGTATATATATTTTTAAAATATCATTTTGCATCATTACTTAATTTACAAGATTTATACAAGTATTTTCCATAATTTTCAGAGCTTTTTCTTGCATTTAAATTACTTAAATATTTACTAATTATTCCCTTAAATTATTTGCAATAACTCAGTCATCCAAATTTATTATTTTTACACCCACACACATGTTTTAAAATATTTTTATATCATTTCATATAATTATATCTGTATTTTAGTTATTTATGTATTTTTTTAGAGTAATAGCCTATGTTTATACGTAAGTGCTCTTTTATAACATTATTTGTGTCAAAATAGCATTTTATATTTTTATAATACAAAATTATTATTTTTAATTGTTTTATTTCATAAACAATATTTTTATTTATTTGTTAAATTTTGTGTATTTAAATAGTAGCCCATTTTTAAGCTAATTTTCGGACCAAAATTGGCCCAGTAGCCTAGCCTAATAACCCCAAGCCCAAACCAAATAACCCCTTTTAATGAACCTGGTCGTGACCCGTTTAAACGACCTGGCCCGTTTCCCTTTGATCCTAGCCGTTGATCTCAAATGATCAGCGACCCATAATAATCCGCCTCTTTCCCTTATATGTCCATAACCTAAACCCTAATCTCATTCCCACACCCCAGCCGCCTATGCATCCTCTCACAACTACACCAAACCCTAGACGCCTCCTCCCAAATCCCCTCAAAACCATGCTAAATCATGAAATTCTTTCACGATCTGCTTACCTTATTTGTACAATCTCATTATCATTCATTTGTACGTGGTATTACTTATTACTTGCCTGATTTTGGCAAGTATTACCTATACTAATCGAGTGCAATCATCCTCAGCCTACAAGATTCAGACAAAAAATCATCTGTATACACTCTCAACGAGGTTGTATAGGTCCGATTCACCGAGATTCTTGGCTAATTTTGACCATTTGCCAAACTAGGTTTTGTCCGATTTTTACCTATTTTTATTCGAAATTGGCTATGCATGTGACTTTCCTTGTTCCTGCTTAAACTTGATTGATTTTCTTTCCTTATTTGTGTTTGAATAATTGTTTTCTATGTTTACTTGTTCAATTTTAACACTATATAAATCCCTCCCCTATTCCCCTTTGGGACATACCTTTAATCACTGGATTCACTAAGAACTAAAAGCTATTGCTCTCTTATTCTCTCACTCTCTTGTTCTATACTTTGGCTCTTGGTCGGCTGAAATCCAAGGCCACCGAAATTCCACTATTCGACCTCTATCAGTGTGAGCACTTCACGGGGTTCATTTGAATCCCTTGGGAACTCTGACGCACTGAGAACTTTGGGGTTTCCGATGTTCTCTTCGTGTTACTAATAAGCAAGTTGTTGGATCTTAATCTCTACCTTATTAGCTCGTTAATTCTGCAAATTGGTGAGTAATGAGACTCTTGCGATTTTACTCTCTTTTATTTATATTCATGTCATTCAGGCCTTTGTGAATCAATATGATGTTGCTTTCCTCTGTTCATTTTCACATTTGTTCTCATTATCATATACCCTTTTTTTAAATACTTGAACCTACTTGGATTCGGAGTTTTGTTGCATGCCCATTTTATGTGTGTAACTTGAATGATTCCCTTAATTCTGCTCTGCTATTTTGATCCTTATTATTTGCTATGAGTCCCTTCACATGACTTGCCTTGGATTATTGTACTGAAACTCTTGGGGGATCATCTCATGCCCATAGCTTATTTGAGTGAACTTCTTTCCGCTGAATACTCTACTGTTTTCCCAACTTTATGCTCACATGAACCTTGTGTGCCAATTAATGTCTCAATGTTTAGTCAAACATGTTGCTCTTTTGTGTTTTTTTCTCAATCCTGCACTCTTTAGCATTGTCTAAAGCTTCTAGTTAAATTTCAATATACTTCGCTTCTTCTATTATGCATAGTCAACTGGCATAAGCCCTAGGTGTATTAGGATCTCATATGAAAATTGTTGTTCCCCCGATTATGAATCTATTAGACTATCATGACTAAGAACCTCAGGTCTAAAGTCCCTTTAGACTATGTTTGGATCATGCTTTACTGTGGAATTGTTTTCTAAAAAACTTAGCATGCTTATCTTGTTAATTCCCATGACATGCCTCTTCAACTCTGTTAATGTTCCACATGCTATACTCTTTCATTGTTATGAACTTATTTTGTCATGCCATAGGCTTAAACTACTCTATTAAGGCCGTCCTCTGTTGATCCTTCAACATTCATAATTAGATTCCTGCTTGAAATTTTCTTAAGTAGTTTTTGACCATGTATGTGTTTGAAATTTCATTAGAAGTAGTATGTTATCCTATGATGATCAATCACATCCCCTATAACTAAAAAATGCAAACACAAACTTGCTTTATGTGTGTCCTGCCAACATGCCACACGAATTTGCCTATGCGTCTTGACGATAATTAGCTTTACAGTCCTAATAAATAAGTATGTGGACTTCCTGCTCTGTTTAATTAGTTCAACACATAGTCTGTTGCTTGTGTGAACATGTCCTCATTTGGGCTTGGTATCTGGTTCTATTTGATGTTGGGCTTGGCCGTTGATTCAGATTTACTAGACTGATCTTATGAGTTGGGAACTCGAGTCTACTGGAGCTGTCAAAGGCCTGGAAAATCCTGGGTTGTCTATACTGGGCCTATCATTGGTCCTATAGTGGTTTTCTTATGTAATTATTCATATTTAATTCTAGGTCTGTAATAATTTTGTAATTGAATAGATGGGGTGATTAATAAAAAGGGGTAGAGTATTTTAATTTTCGCACAACTAGTAGAAAGCATGCATATTGAACCTATGTGCTCTACTTGTTGTTTTGGCTTTCATGCGTTGCACACTAGTAGAAACCATGCCTATAGTAATCACGCACTCACTCAACATGTTTAATACTGCCTGTAATATGAACTTGCTCGCGTGCATTTGTTTCTTATTTGTGGAGGCTTACTTGAGCCATTTATTTTCCTTTATGTTCAGTCCTACATGTTTTGAATGTCGCTGTCACGCCCAAAACCTGGGGAGGCGTGGCTGGCACCCGGTGCCGTACTAGCCCGAGCGAACCACTCTGTAACTTATTTTCTTTCTTCTGCAACTATCATGGACCAACAAGTCCACAACTTATAATGTACAAGTGTAAGTGGGAAAATACTATATCACTGAATCATTTTTCTTAAAATATGAATACACATGGTCTAGGCCTCTGACATACTGTACAAAATGAACCTCTGTCTACATAGCCTCTAAGATTATATGACACCAAATGGGATAGGGTTACGACCTACCTATAAGTCTGTAGAAAAACTCTAACACGATGACTTATAGACTCGGCTGCACTCCAAATGAGGTGGAGTCTTACCGATCCTTCGCTGAATGCTAACCTCGTCTACCATGAGGGCTCGGCAATCTGATTATCTATACCTTCAGGCATGAATGCAGCATCCCCAACAAAAGGACGTCAGTACAAATATCGTACTGAGTATGTAAGGTAGAATTGAAACATAACATTAAATCAACATTAATTGAAGACATAAAAATCAACCTGAATTTCTGAAGTGCCACCGTATATGCATACTTATACTTATATACATATATATATATATATATATATATATATATATATATATATAT
>MDKI01068877.1:0-26023 GCA_005239505.1 Nicotiana paniculata
ATATATTAACATGTAAATTCATGAAAAATTAGTGAAAATTTGAGGTTTTGGTAGAAAACCTAAAAATTAGTATTTTTATATTTTGATCACAAATTTGGAATTGAGAATAAATTATATATTTGAGTTCCTAATATTATGGGTAATACTTATTTTCAAAAATTTTCGGAATCCGGACACTTGGGCCCGAAGTTTTATTTTATCGACTTTTCGAGCGAAGTTGAAAATCATTGTAAATTGGATTATAATAAGTATTGGAGTATATATTTATGGATTTGCACATTTATTGACTAGTTTTGAAGCATTGGGCATCGGTTTGAGTTGTTGGAAAGGATTGGGAGCCGGCTATGGAACTTCAGAGCTAGGTAAGTCTCTTTTCTAACCTTGTAAGATGGAATTAACCCCATAGTTAATTGAGTTAATACGTTCTTCTATTCATGGGGGCTACGTACGCATGAGGTGACGAGAGTCCGTACGTAGCTACTAATTATGCCTATGTCTGGGTAATTTTAGGTTTACACCATGCCTTGTTGATACTGTTATTTTATTATGTTTATTATTTACATTGAAAAGAATTAAGATCGAGTATACTTATTAAATGCCTTGAAAAGAGTTGAAGTTGAGGATTGAAAATTTTCATTTGAAATTCATATTTTTGAAAAAGAATTGAAGAATATTATAATAACAATAAGAAATCTATGTGCAACCGCATCACAAATATATTCTGCGCGCGGGGTCAATTTACACTACTCTCATGGGAGTGGGTCGTTTGCCTCGGCAGGTTAATAGATGCATCTATGTTTCGTGCCATTCCACCCTCGGCAGTGCACAATTTATATTTATATGTTGGTTCGTGCCGTTCGACCCTCGGCAAGTGCACAATTTATATTTATATGTTGGATCGAGCCGTTAGACCTCGGCATGACTTGCGCATAATAATTATTTGGAACTAATAATAATTGATATTGCTTTATTGTCTTGAGATATAAATTGTTAAATGATGAAAAATGAATTTGGGAATATCTATTAGTAGAGAGAATTGTTGATTATTTTCGGTTATTGAATTTTCAGCTATGTTATGTATTCCATGCTTAAACATAATATCGACATTTTATTGTTAGCCCATAGTAAGTGTCGGAGTCGACCTCTCGTCACTACTTCTTCGAGGTTAGACTGGATATCTACTGGGTACACGTTGATTTACGTACTCATACTACACTTTGATTGCACATTTTTGTGTAGGTGCATATATGTCTAGTGGTCTTGTGGGCGCAGAGGCGTGATTGATACAGGGACTTAGGTGAGTTGCATCCTATGTTACGGTCCGCTTCTAGCAGAGTCTCCTTCAGAGTCATGTATACATTTTCTGTCTAATTTGTACTCCGAACATATATTGTATTTTATCTCACTCTCTATTTGATGCTCATGCACTTGTGACACCGAATTTTGGGGGCATTTATGGGTTGTTCAGTATATAGTTGTAAAAATATTATCATTTACTCTGTGAATGTTATTACTTATCATCTAATTTAGGGAAATTATGATTTCAAAAATACTAAAATGAGAACCAAATTAATTATTTATTTTTGACTTGCCTGACAGTGACATTAGGTACCATCACGACCTTCAATGAATTTTGGGTCGTGACAAAGACAAAGTGCAGTACTTTACCAAGTGAAATATTTACACCAGGGGATTGCTTCTTCAATAGACAGAATCATATTCTACCCACAAAATGATTCCCAGTAGTTGCTTAAAGACATACAAACAACATTTACTATCCCAAAATACTTCCAACCAAGTACTAACCAAAAGCATAACATTAAAGATAACTATCAATATATTTACAATATTAACAAAGCAAAACATTAAATATAGCTACCAACTATAGTACTATATATATTTAGCAGTGAAAGCATGAACTTTTTCTTAAGACTCCTTCTTCATACTTTCCTCCCCCAGACTTAAACGCTTCATCCTCCCGGATGAAGTCGTCGCTTTAGATAAAGCTAGTTTTCTCTTGTCGCTCTCCTCTCATCATTGTTCTCAACCAAATAATCCACCTCTTGTGGTTATTCCATGCTCGATTCTCCCACTTCAATCACATGTGATGGTTCCATACTTGTGTCACGACCCAATTTAACCCTCCGAAAGGTGTCGTGACGGCACCTAGTCTTTACGACTAGGTAAGCCTAATATTACAGAAAAAAACTTAAAGAAATCCAAATGATAAAAGATAAAATAACATATTATAAATAAAAAAAATAGTGCCTCTCGGCATATACAAAATAATCTCTCAAGATCCGGAATGTCGCTAAATCACAAGCTTCTATAATCAATGTAGATCTATACAAAAGTTTGAAGATAAATAAATAAAGTCTCTAGGTGAGGGAGTAGAAGGGGACTCCAAGAATCTGCGGACGCAAGCAGAAGTACCTTGAAGTCTCCTGGAATCAGCAACACACACTAATCCCAAGGGTGATAGCTTGTACCTGGATCTGCACACGAAAATTACGTGCAGGAAAAGGCATGAGTACATCACAATGGTACCTAATAAGTGCCAAGACTAACCCCGGTCGAGTAGTGACGAGGTCAGGTGTTTCCCCCTTTTCCTCGTGAAATCGGGTTTCGACATTGACAACTCTTTTAAAAGGGAGGAATGGTTTATTAAAAGCGAGAGTCGCCACCTAACGGATTAAGGTGTGTTAGGGCACCTATTGCAAGTGACTCGGGTTTACTAATTTGCGTCATCAAAGATCGGGTAAGGGCTCAAATTAACTCTAGGAGAAGGTGTTAGGCAGTCCTCGAGGTCCATAACGGTGGGTCCCGGCCAAACTCAAATCATGTGAATTAGTCTAAGAAAGAAGAGACATAGTGTGGATAAAGAAAGAATTATTTTAACAGGAATGGGGGGTCCTAAGTTTTTTAGCCTAAAGTATCACCCTGTGCAACATAAATAATACTTTGTAACTCCCTTAAGATGGTGTGTTACTCATATTATTCAGCGTTCACATAGTATCATCTCCTGCTACCCAATTACTATCTTTAAGTTATTTACCTAAAGCGTTCGAATCAATTCTAAGTCGTACCCTATGCGTGCACTACCCGTCCTTGCCTATGGCCCAGGAGATGTTTGGACCTCTATTTTGGATGGTTCTAGACTTAACTTAGGTTGATCAAAAAATGATAAAACTAGGCGACATACAACAAGTTGGACCTTCATGTAAAATCAAAATAAGGGCTCGAGTTAGCCTCCACACTTAGGCAACAAATGCACACAAACAAATTAGGCGTTTGCCAGTTTCAACAATTAAAGTCGTTAGGCCCTATAGACATGATTTCTACGTGATTCTGGATTTTGATCATGCGGGCTGTTATGCAAAGTATAGTTTCTAAGTGACATGCACAATTGCCTACTGATTATAATTATAAGCAGTAAAAACCTATATACATGTTATCTAGGTGATTTACGCTATGTTTGGCAGTGATAAACACGAGAGATATTCAGAATTACTCAGTTTATTCCTATAGGCATGCTTTCTAATAGTATTCAACGAGACAATGTTTTAAATCCCAATTTTAGCACTTAATGCAGGTGGGAATTACCCTATAGACATGATTCCTAAATTTGATGATTGGAACTTGTTTTAGTTCCTATAGGCATGTCTACTAAGTGGAAGCTACGACAATAGCATACCAACCAATTATAAACCTATATGCATGATTTCTAAAATGCAGATTTGTAGAACATAAATTAACATGACCCTATGATCATGATGCCTAATGAATATGTCGCAATGCAAATTGAACTTTGGTTACTTTATTTCATATAGTCATGGTATCTAACATGTAGAAGTAGAATACGTTAGACGGATTAAACATCTATAGGCAGGTTATCTACCACACACAGTAATAGAACATATTCGAGCAAAGTAAACATCTATAGACAGGTTATCTAACACACATAGTAACAGAACATATTCGAGCAAAGTAAACACCTATAGGCATGTTATCTAACACACAATAGCATAACGTATTTGAGCAAAGTAAACACCTAAAGGCAGGATTTCTACCCATTTCATGCAAATGTTAAAATAAACCCATTTCCCCAATTTTTACCAACACCCCAATTGTCATTACAAATAATTATTATAGACTAGAATTTAATGAATGAATTACAAAGTAAGTAGAACTATAGTAAGCATGCATCAGGCCCAAATGCACTTGGGCATGCCAGGCCTTCAACTCATAGTAGCTCCAAAAGGCTATAGATACACAATAATCAGTAGTGAATGATTCACCCATATCTCCAGGATAAGCATATAAAACCCAAATCTCTAGTGTGTCATAGTTCCCAAGGGCTTCAAGGATCCGGGGCAGTGCTCACACTAGAGAAATCGATCAGAAACAGTTCAAGGAAGAATAGGGACCAAATACTAGTGTGTCAGAGTTCACAAGGGTCTCATGTGAACCCTGAGCAGTACTCACACTAGGGAGGCCAGAGGACAGGACCTAAATAACTTTAGCTTTCAGCCAGCAAAGAGTGAGGATTCAGGAGAGTAGGATGGGATTAGGGGATACATTTAGGGACAGAATCACACATAGAACACAAAAAAATAGCAACACATTTGAACCTAAGCATACTTAATCAAATTTTTAGGAATTAATAAAGTCCCATGCTAATAAGGTCAGTTCATAAACATGTTCGCAGTGATAACATAGATTTTAGATCAGACTAAGTCATAGGAAAGGAACACACAGATTAGCAGCAGGAACTGATTAAAACAATTTAATAGAGATATTATAACATAGTGAGAATAGAACCAAACAAATCATATTATAACAGGTTCAACAAACAAACTGATGAATCTATTAAGCCACACATCTATACATAATTAACCAGTCCTTAGGAAAGTTATGAAAGCATGTTTAACTCTAAAAGATAGTCCTAAATAACACAGAGTTAGGCAGATTTCATTAACCAATTCAACTAAATTCGACATGTCTTAACTACATGTAATAGCATTTAGGGTAACATGATTTAATATCGGTAACATATTAAGCAAGTAATCATAATGAAATGGCAAAGGATTCAATAACTCACCAGTTAAGATGAAACAGGGAAAAAGGAATCCAACAGTGTAACAATTATCACCAAACAGAAGCAAAACACTTGATGATTTGTAGACTTGGCTTCTAGCCGGCCAGGAATCAAAATACAGAATAATATTGCTCTAGAGAGTAGGAGTGTACAGTTTTTTATTTATTTATAGTAGTGAAAAGTTTTCGAACTATGAATCTGTTTTTAAAGGGGAGTGGGGAGGGGTTTAAATAGTACTGGGATTGACACACAAACATGGAAATAATTAGTCAAACACTAAAAAGGAAAGCACTTAAAAATCAGCGAGGAAGGAAAATTTAAAACCCTAATTTTAGGTAAAATACACAAATCTGCAGAACATAAAAGGCAAAGAGTCACATGCTGCATAGAATAAGATGAATATAGACATATAGGCAGAAATATTATTCAAAAATAAAAGAATCGAACCAGATTTGGTTCGATTTAAAAGAATCTAAAACCCCAAATTTAGGGCAAGTAAAAATCGACAGAAAATAACAGATTCACACTACACATATAGACGAGATAACATTCAAAATTAAAGAATCAAATCATATTTGGTTATATCTAGAAGAGATCTGAAACCCTACTTTTAGGGTAAGTAAAAAACTACAAAGATACAAGAGATTCATAGAGATCCATACCATAAAAGAGCTAGGAAGAACAAAGACGGAAAAGGTTAAGGAACTGAAATATTTTTGGTTTGAAGTTGAAGAGATCCGCTTGCCTTTTTTAGGCAAGCGGTATGTAGAAGGTTCCAGTACCAAAGGGAAATAAAATATGGCAGGAAACGGTTAGGTAATCCCATGTCCGGTGGAATTATGAGAGAGGATTGGGTGGAGACGGCTAGGGTTTAGGAAAGAGAGGTGAGAGCGTTTGAAGGTAGGGGGTGAAGGGAAATGGTTAGGGTTGGGGGGGGGGTTGGTTAATTAAAAAAGGGGGAAGGGATGTGGGCCGTTGATCTTGAAAGATCAACGGTTGAGGTAAGTATCTTGCCTAACCTTGTGTGTGGGAATTTCCCCTTAGGATTTGGGTCTTCTATGTTGGTTGTAGTCCGTGTACGTGAGGTGACGCGTGTGTGCTCGGACTTATTTGAGGAAAAATTTTCCCTTTTGGAATCTTAGGTCCTTATATTCGCTGAGTATGAATTATTCTTGGCATGATTGAATTTCCAAATTTCTAGTTTCATCTTTACTTGCCTAAATGTAGGATTTCCTAATTTTGGATTTACTCCTCTTGCCTATATGACTCCTAATTGACTTATTTGAAGAATTTACTCCTTTTTACTGTCATGCTAGATCCTCTTAACTGCTTATCTCAAATTGTAATTATCTTCATCTCATCCTATAATTGTTTTTGGTCTTAACTGAAGTTATGATTGTTCTCCTGCTTCTTGTCCTTAAGTGAAATTGTTGAATATCCTCGTAACTGCTCAACCTTAAAAGAAGTTTAGATACTCTATACCTTAGTCGACTTGTCCTTACTTGGAATTATTTGACTTGTGCTGTCTTCTTATTGTTGACTTGAATTTGTGATTTGTTGCTTGTCTTGTTTTTCCCTGGTCAAGTTGTTCCCTTTTCCATTTAGTATTCTGTGCCGTGATTATTCCTTGTGAATGATGTTCTACTGTTTCTTTGTGAATTAAAGTTCTTGTATTGATTTATTCGTCGTATCTTGTGTCATTGTCCTGGTTGCTTTGTATTTGATGTGGTGATGTACGAGTTTTCTATCGTGCTATAGTTGTTGTCTTTGGTTGTTGCACTGCATATTTAAATTGGGACTACGAACGTATTCCGGGAGCTTTCCCCCTGTACTGCATATTTAAATTGGGACTACAGACGTATTTCGGGAGCTTTCCCCTGTACTGCATATTTAAATTGGGACTACAGACGTATTCCGAGAGCTTTCCCTATGTGCTGCATATTTAAATTTGGACTACGGACATATTCCGGGAGCTTTTCCCCTATACTGCATATTTAAATTGGGACTACGGACGTATTCCGGGAGCTTTCCCCCTGTACTGCATATTGATTTTGGGACTACGGACGTATTCCGGGAGATCCTCTGTATTATGTGATAAATTCGGGACTACGGGACGGGATCTCGGTAGATTTTATCAAAGGAATTATGTTTGAAAGACAATTATATTGGAAAGTCCAATTTGAAAAACAATTATCCTGAATAAAACTATGTTGAAGGACATCCCTTTGGAAAAAGGATATTTTAAAAATGTTTATGTTAAACAAAACTATGTTGAAGGATATCCCTTTGGAAGAGAATATTTGAAAAATGTTTATGTTGCAGAAAAACTATGTTTTAAGGACACTTTCTTTGGAAAAATATATTTGAAAAGCTTTGATCTTGAAGAAAATTATGTCTTAGAAACATCTGTTGGGAAAATTATATTTCAAAAGAATTTCCCTTTAAAAAGGATCTTACCTTAAAGTTTTCAATATAGAAAATTGCGGGTGAAAGTTACACTCGAAGATTTGACCATTTTAATGGTATTTGTGGCCAAGGCCTTGTGTGGAGACTAATGCAGTGTTGAGTTACTACTTGTCCTTATTGTGTTGTGATTTTTGGACTTGGGTTGTGTTTCCGTCCATCCTTCTGTGCATTTTTATTATGTTCCGTCATTAATTGCTGTATTTCCTTCCACATTGCAGTTGTTATGTTGTTAACTATGTTTTGTAGTCAGTAGATAGGTGTCATGCCCTGTCATTACTATATTTATGCTTGTTGATTTATTAGACCATAGGCTGTCTTGATTAGTCCTCGTCACTACTTCACTGAGGTTAGGCTTGATACTTACTGGGCACCGCTGTGGTGTGCTCATTCTACACTTCTGCATATTTTTTGTGCAGATCCAGGTATTGATTATTAGTAGCTGTGCGGACTCTTGCTGAGGAGACTCAAGGTAACCTGCTGTTGCGTTCGCAGGTTTCGGAGTCACCTTCCTATTTTGTATATACACTGTTTTCACTTACCGCCTAACAGTTGTATTTGAAGTTGTAGTAAAACTCTTTATAGAGCTTATGACTTGTACTACCGGGTTTTTGGGAATACACAATGTATAAAGAATTATTTATTTTAGAAAAATATTAGATTTTATTTATTATTGTTTCTATTCCATGAAAGTACCTAGTCCTTAAGACTAGGTGCCATCACGATACCCAACGGAGGGGAAATTTGGGTCGTGACACCTTATGCGAGATTTGAGACAATGATTAGTCTCATGCAGGGGAGGGCAATGCTTAGCCTTATGCTAGATTTGAGACAATGATTAGTCTCATGCAGGGGAAGGCAATGCTTAGCCTTATGCAAGATTTGAGACAATGCTTAGTCTCATGTAGGGGAAGGCAATGCTTAGCCTTATGCAAGATTTGAGATAATTAGTCTCATGCAGGGGAAGGCAGTGCTTAGATTTATGCAAGACTTGAGACAATGCTTAGTCTCATGCAGGGAAAGGCAATGCTTATCCTTATGCAGTTGATGAGGCAAGGCTTAGCCTCATGCAAGGTTGAGACAATGCTTAGTCTCATGCAATAAATAATAAGTGATGGCGGAGTATGTCTTAGCTGGAGATGAGTCCGTTAGCTTTTATGTTGTGAAGATAGTGATTCTAAGGTGCGCATGTACTGGCGACTATCTCTTGTTCCCGCATTCAAAGAAAAAATATGAGTTTTGCGGGGAAGGTTGGTTCATGCCTTTGTCTGCTTGCTTTGCTCCGCTCCGCATTGGAGTCCTATTCGAGTTACCACGGCTAGCATTTGGCTAAAAATAAAGTTCTCGAAAAATATGTATTCATAGTTATTCAAAATACAATAATATGAAATTTTAAAAATCGATTAGATGAACCAGTAACTGCGACATTGTTAGAGACATTGCGACCTTCTTACCGTTGAATCTCCAGTTATCTAGACAAATTTCTAGCTATTCTGCATACGGTGCCGTTGGCTGAACTTGATTCGGAATTTTGAGGGTCCTCTTCAAAATTCTGCCCCAATTTCTGATTATGGGGATAATGAAAATTTCATTGTATTGTGACCAAGCCCATATGGCTGCCTATGTATCCCCTCTTAAACGGGAATCATGTCAATCGTAGTTCAATTACATCATGTGAAGAAATGCAAACAGTTTAAACATAGTATCTTTTGACTGCATCTAAGTTGATAGGCTTTGGCCAAATTTCTCCATCCATCTCTGCGAGTATGAGTGCTCCTCCTTTTAGTACCCTGTGAACCATATAAGGCCCTTGCCATTTGGGTGAGAATTTTCCTTTGGCTTCATCCTGATGCGTAAAGATCCGTTTCAGCACCAACTGCCCTCCTGCGAACTGTCTAGGTTTGACCCTTTTGTTGAAAGCTCTGAACATTCTGTTTTGATAGAGTTGACCATGACACACCGCATTTATTCTTTTCCCATCTATGAGGGATAATTGCTCATAGCGGATTCTTATCTATTCTGCATCACTGAGTTCAGCTTCTTGTATAATTCTTAAAGAAGGAATTTCTACCTCGGTGAGGATGACGGCTTCAGTACCGTAGACCAATAGGTAAGGAGTTTCCACGATTGACGTGCGGACTGTGGTATGGTATCCTAATAAGGAAAATGGTAACTTCTCGTGCCACTGTTTGTGATTCTCTACCATCTTCCTTAGTATCTTCTTGATGTTCTTGTTGGCGGCCTCTACGACTCCATTCATTTGGGGTCGGTATGCTGTGGAGTTTTTGTGATTGATTTTGAAGGTTTCACACATGGATTTCATTAGATCACTGTTGATATTGGTGGCATTGTCAGTGATTATGGATTCTGGAACCCCGAATCGGCAAACAATACGGTCTCTGATGAAATCTGCGACGACTTTCTTGGTTACATCTTTGTAAGATGCATCTTCAACCAACTTTGTGAAATAGTTGATGGCCACTAGAATGAACTTGTGCCCATTTGAATCGGTGGGCTCGATTGGTCCGATGACATCCATTCCACATGCAGCAAAAGGCCAATGTGCACTTGTTGCATTAAGTTCATTTGGAGGTACCCGTATCACATCTGCATGTATCTGGCATTGATGAAATTTCTGGATATAGCAGATGCAGTATGTTTCCATAGTCATCCAAAAGTATTCGGCTATGAGTATCTTCTCGGCTAGGACGAAATCATTCATATGTGGGCTGCAGGTTCTGGCGTGTATCTCTTCAAGCAGTTTGGAGGCTTCTTTGGAGTCAACACACCGTAATAGCCTTAAATTAGGAGTTCTTCTATACTGAATTCCTCCGCTTTGGAAGAAATGGCTGGACAACCTCCGAAGTGTGCGTTTCTGAGTGTGGTTTGCATGCTCTGGATATTCTCCTTTTTCCAAATATTGCCTGATATCGTGGAACCATGGATTCCCATCCGTTTCTTCTTCAACATGAGCACAGTAAGCTGGTTGATTATGGATTATTACTGGAATGGGATCGATGATGTTCTTGTCCGAGTGTTATATCATGGAGGACAAAGTGGCCACTGCATCTGCAAAGTCATTCTGGATTCTGGGAACATGTCGGAACTCTATCTTTGTGAACCTCTTCATCATCTTTTGTACGTGATGCAGATATGACAGTATCTTAGTGTTCTTCGTAGCCCATTCTCCTTGTACCTGGTGTACTAGCAGGTCTGAATCACCAATCACCAGCAATTCCTAGATATTCATGTCGACATCCAAATTGAGCCCTAATATGCAGGCTTCATACTCCGCCATATTGTTGGTTCATGGAAACCTGAGTTTTGCGGACACCGGGTAATGTTGACCGGTTTCTGACACCAAAATGGCTCCGATACCGACTCCTTTGAAATTTGCAGCTCCGTAGAAAAACATTCTCTAACCGTCGTAGGCTTCAACAATATCTTCTCCTACAAATGACACTTCTTCATCAGGAAAATACGTTTTCAGTGGTTCGTATTCTCCTCCTACAGGATTTTCTGCAAGATGATCTGCTAATGCATGTCCCTTAACTACTTTCTGAGTTACATAGATGATGTCAAATTCACTCAACAATATTTTCCATTTGGCCAGCTTTCCTGTAGGCATAGGCTTATGAAAGATGTACTTCAGAGGATCCATTCTCGATATGAGATATGTGGTATAAGCACAGAAGTAATGCCTCAATTTCTGGGCTATCCATGTCACGACCCGAAATCCAACACAGGTCGTGATGGCGCCCAACAACGGAGTCAGGCAAGCCAAAACATTAATTAATTGAAATAATTTTCCGGTTTTAACATTTATGAAAACATTTCCTTTCACTTTATTACATATCAATCAAATAAAAATCTGTTAGTTAAAAACAAGGGTCTGAATACTAAACTTTAAAAAATATAACCCAACACATCCCAACATACCCCAGAACCTGGTGTCACAAGTACATGAGCAATTTCTAAGAATTTACACAAACATCACAAGGCCTGTCCGGAATACAAATTGGACAAGGGAATATGAACTGAAAGTAAATACAGTACGAGGGAGACTCCGTCAGCTGCGGATCGCCTCCGGATGATGCAGCTCGCCTAAGTCTCCAACTCCTCCACATTGCTATGGAAGTACTTGTGCAATAAAAATACACAACAAGTGTATCATGAGTACAAAAACAACGTGTACTCAGTAAGTTGCCTGCCTAATCTCAGAGGGGTAGTGACGGGGGGTTGACTTGACACTCACTAAGGTCCAACAATATAATATATGACAGAATATGATGAAGTACAGTAGACATGTAGGACAGTGAGCAGCAAATACGTATCAAGTACAGAAATCCAGGTAACTACTGAGAATAAACAACAATGTACAGTTTCCCCTTTTTCCCAAATACATGTCAAGCCAATATCAATAAAACGGTACAAAATAGTCATGCGCACACAAGGATAAGACAACCGTCCGGAGTCGAAGGAATATCTAACCACTGAATAGTCGTAAAGCTTCCCCCACTCGCGAATCATACCTGCGACTCGGGTGCTGACACATTTATACCAAATTACCATAAAGCTTCCCTCGATCGCGAATCATACCTGCGATTCGAGTGCTGACATACTTATACTGAATATTATAAAGCTTCCCCCTCTCGCGAATCATACCTGCGACTCGGGTGCTGACACATTTATAGCAAATTACCATAAAGCTTCCCTCGATCGCGAATCATGCCTGCGACTCGAGTGCTGACACACTTATACTGAATATTATAAAGCTTCCCCCACTCGTGAATCATACCTGCGACTCGGGTGCTGACACATTTATTCCAAATTACCATAAAGCTTCCCTCGATCGTGAATCATGCCTGCGACTCGAGTGCTGACACACTTATACTGAATATTATAAAGCTTCCCCCGCTCGCGAATCATACCTGCGACTCGGGTGGTGACACATTTCCACACATTAAATCCGTATTTTATCAAGAAAACCGTTTTCTCAGGAAAGTGGTAAAATCCTTATTAAAAGAAACATGAAATATAGGTTTTGAACTCATTTGTTTTTGAAACTCATTTGTCAAGTTTAATGATATTCCACGATACAACCTAGTCCAGGTACACAAATATCCATAGAGAGATAAATTCTCTTTTTAGAAGATTAACAAGATGAACTCTAGTTTTTTTTAGATATTCAATTACGTCTTCGAGTATATTAGCAGTTTAATATTACAGGAAGAATTACAGGTATAACATGTAAGGCATGCTAGTGGGTCCTAGACTACCCGTACAATGGCATAATAGTAGCTACGCACGGACTCCCGCCACCTCGTGCGTGCGTAGCCCCCGAAGATGATAGCATGTATTGAATTAATTCACCTAGGGGGACGATTCCCCCTCACAAAGTTAGAAAGGATATTTACTCTACATTTCATACTCAAATTCGTGGCTAAATTCCAAATTTACATTTTCTAGGTTTCTTAAAAATATTCCCAAATTCCTACCAATTTCCATGCCTAATACACGCATATAATCT
The DNA here is from genome assembly GCA_005239505.1 of Nicotiana paniculata. Lineage (NCBI taxonomy): Eukaryota > Viridiplantae > Streptophyta > Magnoliopsida > Solanales > Solanaceae > Nicotiana > Nicotiana paniculata. Next base: position 13,092 of record MDKI01068877.1, read on the forward strand.
TGAATTCATCTAACAAACGGAAGGAGTTTACTTACCTTGATGCTTGACGAGAATCCCCCTTGAACTGCTCTCCAAAAATTGCCCATGACAATGAAAAATGGGCGAGAAATTACATAAACCCGTCTTTAAAACATTTTGCCCAGGCCTCTTTCACACCTGCGATCCAATGGCCGCTCCTGCGTCTCCGCACCTGCGGAAATTCCATTGTAGGTGCGGCTCTGACTTGACCCAAAAATTTCCACTCCTGCGATCCCCTCTTCGCACCTGCGATACCGCATGTGCGACCAATCTTCCACACCTGTGGCCTCCTTAGCTCCAACCCTAATCTCGCACCTGCGGCGCCCTTAGCCGCACCTGCGGTCAAAGCCTCACAGGTGCGGTTACACCAGATGACAGCAACTTTCAGCCTTCTCCAACTTCAAATATTGATCCGTCAATCACCCGGAATCCACCCGGGGGCCCCGAGACCTCGTCCATCACACCAACCAGTCCCAAAACATGACACGGACTTGATCGAGCCCTCAAATCGCACCAAACAATGCCAAAACCACGAATCGCACTCAAATCCAATTCTTTAAGAACTTAGAATTTCAAAATTCTATATCTGACGCCGAAACCTATCAAATCACACCCGATTGACCTCAAATTTTGCACACAAGTCATATTCAACATTATGGACCTGTTCCAACTTCCGGAAACGTATTCCGACCTCGATATCAAAACTTCCACTTCTAGTCAGATTTCTCAATAACCTTCAAATTTCTATCTTTATCCAAATGACCCCAAAATGACCTACGGACATCCAAATGCACCTCCGGTCGCACTACCAATTCCAGAATCACCATACGGAGCTATTCCCAGAATTAGAATCCCAAATGGACATCACCTTCACTGATATGCACTTCAAGCCCAAATTCATGAAATCCTTCTAAAATTCTAACTTCCACAATATACGCCGAAGCGCTCTCGGGTTATCCAAACCCCGAGCCGGACATACATCCAAGTCCAAAATCATCATACGAACCAGTTGGAACCTTCAAATCCTGATTCGGAGGTCGTTTACTCAAAATTCCAATCTTAGCTGATTTCTCCAACTTAAGGCTTCTGAAATGAGAAATTTCTTTCCAAATCAATTCTAAACTTCCTGGAATTCAATTCCGACTACGCCCACGGGTCATAATACCTGAAATGAAGCTGCTCATAACTTCAAACCGCTGAACAACTCACTAGAGCTCAAAATGACCGGTCGGGTCGTTACAATCCATGTTAGAGCACAACAAGTGTGTTCCAGTGGGGAGTACCGTGCTTCGTAAGGTGTGAAATTCTTGCTCAGATAATATATGGACTACTCTTTTCTCCCTGTCTCGTCATGTTTTCCCAAGACACAACCGAAATCCCCATCTAATATGGAAAGGTAGAGTAGTAATGGTCTACCAGGTTCTGGCGGGACTAGGACTGGTGGTGTGGACATGTATTCTTTGATTTTGTCAAAACCCTTCTGACAGCCTTCAGTATAGCTGGTGGAGGAATCCTTTTTTAGTATTTTGAAACTTGTTTCACATATTACGGTTGATTGTGATATGAAGCGGCTGATATAGCTGAGACTTCCCAAGAAACCCATCACGTCCTTCTTGTTCTTTGGTGGTGGTAAATGCTGGATAGCTTTGACCTTTGACAGGTCTAACTCAATTCCTCGATGGCTGACAATGAACCCTAGAAATTTTCCAGCAGGAACTCCAAAAGCACATTTTGCGGGGTTTAGATTCAGATTGTACTTCCGTAGACGGTCAAAGAACTTTCTTAAATATGCTATGTGATTTGCAGCCTTCTTGGATTTGATGATGACTTCATCCACATATACCTCTATCTCCTTGTGTATCATGTCATGGAAAATGGTTGTCATGGTCCTCATGTAGGTGGCCCCAGCATTCTTTAAACCAAACATCATCATTTTGTAACAGTACACTCCCCTTGGTGTGATGAAAGCTATTTTCTCTGCGTCTTCTTCATCCATCCAAATCTGATGATAACCCACAAAGCAATCTATGAAGGATTGGAGTTCATGCTTGGCGCAATTATCGATCAGTATGTGTATATTTGGTAGTGGGAAATCATCTTTGGGACTTGCTCTGTTTAGGTCCCGATAGTCGACACACACCCTGACTTTCCCATCCTTCTTCGGAACCGACACAATGTTAGCCAACCAAGCCGGATATTCAACCACTCTAAGAAACTTATCTTTGATCTGCTTGGTGACTTCTTCCTTGATTTTTAGACTCATGTCTGGTTTGAACTTTTTGAGTTTCTGCTTTTACTGGGGGACACATTGGATTGGTAGGTAGCTTGTGAGCCACTATTGATATACTCAACCTGGTCATATCATCATACGACCATGCGAAAATGTCCTCATACTTTCTTAGGAAACGAGTGTATTCTTCCTTCTTTGATGGTGACAAGTGAATGCTTATGCGAGTTTCTTTGACGGTTTCAGAATCTCCCAAGTTGACTGTCTCGGTCTCGTCCAGATTGGACTTAGGTTTGTTCTCAAAATTCTCAACTTCTCTGACAATTTCCTCAGGTATTACATCTTCTTATTCTATTTCTTCCGAGTCACTATCCTTATGTTGCGTTGTCACATTACATGTCACAATCGTTGGTTCATCAAGATAAGAAATAGTAATGTTGTAGAGAGAAAGATATGAAAATTAGTAATAATAAAACATCAAGCCATTGATAAATATTAAAATGTCAAACAAAGCAATTTTAAATGACTTCAAACAATGTTTTCCAAAGCGAAATACTGAAAGGAAAGAAAAAAAAATGTTTTTAAACAAAATGCTCAAGAGGAATTGTTTTCAAAATGAATGACACTAGCAGCCATGCTACCCCAGGACTCGTGGGGCCCTGGATGGTGTGGCGGTCCAGTTCCTGAGAACAACTCCCTTCTCCACTGTCTGGATGATGAAGCCTTCTTCCTCCTTATCCTCCTCAAATATGACACTGCAATCGATGTCTTTTTCTTCTAGAAATAAATTCCCCAGAGCAGCTAGCACCTCGTCTTCTTCGGATCCCCACATCGCGTCAGCTTGGTGGAAAGATTAGTTCAGATGCAGTTTTGATACTCATGACAGGTGTATTGATATTCCAATCCAAAGGTCGTGCCATGACATTTTAGCTATATTGGCTTGGCAATACCTTGGAGATTCTTCCCGATCCCTTTATCGGGTTCATACCCTGCCCACGCTAGTATGCTTTCTATTTTGCTGCTCCACCATTTGTCTTTTTCAATCGCATTGACGCGATCGATGCGATGATAAGTCTCCCCACCTGACTTCCTTCTATTTTCCACGACAGGAACATTTTGGTTGGTATAAATAGGATTACTCCTGTCTCCATGAATGATCACCTCTTGATGATTCCATTCGAATTTCACAGTCTGGTACACAGTAGAAGCCCCAGCCCCAACGGCATGTATCCAAGGTCGTCCCATAAGTTGTACGAGGCGGATATGTCGAGTACTTGGAATTCGACATCAAACCAAGTCGGGCCCATTTGTAAGAATAGATTGGTTTCCCCAATTGTGGCCCTTTGAGACCCATCGAACGCCTTCACATTCACAGTCCCTGCTCATATTTCATGCAAACCTTTACCCAATATTTTCAAAGTTATCAATGGATAGATGTTGAGACTGGAACCTCCATTGGCAATGAATTTATTCTCGCATTGTACCGTGATGTGCAACGCCTTGTTGTGGCTTAATCCATCTGGTGGAAATTCGTCTTCATGGAAAGTAATCTTGTGGCTCTCCAATACTTTCCCTACCATGTTAGCCATTTCCCCACTGGTGATATTGTTAGGTACGTAATATTTGTTCAATACCTTCATCAAGGCATTCCTACATGCCTCAGAATTCTGCAGTAATGACATGAGGGATATCTGAGCAAGAGTTTTGTTCAGATGGTCTACTACATAATATTCTCTTGCTTTCACCTTCCTCCAGAGATCATCCGGGTCGGTCTCAATGATGGGCTGCTTGGAGGCAGCTTCTTTATTTGTTCTCCCAAATTTTTGGGTGTGTAAACTCTACCAGTCCTGTTCATCCCTTGTGCTGCACCAGATTCTTCCATTTTTGCTTTTCCTTTCCTCCTGGCTTCTGCAACATAGTCCCAGGGTACGTCATTGGACTTAAATCACGATGTGGATGCTAGCGTCACAGTGAAGGGTGTGGTTACTTCAACTTCAAAAGGAGCGGGTGCAGCTGTAGGTGTTGTTACTTCCACCTCAAACGAGGTTGGTACGGCTATTTCAACTTCGACTAGTGGCTGTATCTGGATCACGATAGGAGTAAGAGTGATCGCAGATTTATTGGGGTCATCCCCTTCTCAAATAAGCCCAATTGACCCTTCCGGGTCCCATTCTTCGTCAGTCTCTATCACATTCATCCTCCCGCCCCTGTGATCTAGGAGGGGATTGTTGCGGATGTTAGGTGTAGCCTCCTTTTCTTGTATGACCTTGGTATCAATTAATGTTTATATGTTGTCTTTCAAAGTGAGAGATTCATCGATGGTATGACCTTTCATGCCGGAGTGGTAGGCACATATTTTATTTGGATTGACCCATTGAGAAGAATTTTCCATGGCAAAATCGGGAATAAGGGTGACGTTCCAACAACTTTCAGTATCTTGTATAATTGATCGATGGGTTCAGCAATAGGGGTGTATTATCTGGGTGGCGTGTGGTCGAAATTTGGTCTGGGTTTCTGATAGTTTTAGCGGGCTGGCGGTGAGTGATAATATGCTGGCTGGTTGTTATAAGTATGGTAGGTAGTGGCGGATTGTGGATATCTGGGAGGTGAAGGCTAATATGTGGGTGGAGGTGTTTGGTATGTAAGAGGAGATTTTGGACCTTAGGCTACAATCACGGCCCCTACTTCTTTCTTTTTGGATATGCCCCCTGACTGCAAAGCTTTATTCGTAGCCTGTAATGCCTCAAAATTAGTTACCATTCCGATTTTGATCCCTTCTTAAATCCTCTCCCCTAGCTTGATGATGTCGGAGAATTTGTTATTCTCGACAACCATTAACCTTTCATAGTATTGTGGGTCTTGGGCCCGGACAAAGAACTTGTTCATTTGTTCTTCTTCCAATGCTGGCCTTACTTTTGCGGCTTCCGTCTCCATCGAGCAGCATACTCACGGAAAGTCTCCATTGGATTCTTCTTGAGATTCTGTATGTAGAAGACGTCTGGTGCATTCTCCATATTAAACCTGAACCAATCCATGAAATCTGATGACATGCTTACCCAGCTAACCCACTTCTTGGGATTTTGACTGATGTACCAATATAGGGCGTCTCCAGTGAGGCTTCTCATGAACATTTTCATGCGAATCCTTTCATCTTTCCCAACTTCTACGAGCTTGTAATAATATGTCCTTAAATGCACCTTTAGGTCACCTGTTCCGTCAAACATCTCGAACTTGGGAGGTTTGTAACCCTCCGACAATTCTACGTCTGGCTGAATACACAGATCTTCATAGTTCAAACCCTCAATGCCTTTACCCACTTCGACACCCTGGACTCGGCTTGTGAGCTTCTTAAGTTCCTCTGCTATATTCTTGATGAGCAGGTCCTTCTCGGCGGATTCTTGTGTGTATGGGGTTTGCTGAGTAGGGTGAGGTAGAGTTTCTACATATATGAGGTTACTTTGGTGGATACCTGGGATTTGGGAATAGTGGTGATCATTGGTTGAATTCTGCGGATCGGGGTTAGGTTGGGGTGTATTTTTAGGAGTATGGTAGGTAGTAGTTTATGGATACTGAGTTGGAAGATGTTGGTGTTGAAGAGGAGTTGGTACTGGTGGAGGGTTAGGATTTTGAGGAGATGTGGTGTATTGATGAGGTGTGGGAAGACTTTGTGGATGTTGTTTTGGTGTGTTTTGAGGAGGTGCTGGGTTTTGGGTGTTCTGTTGGTTAATATCAGGAATGTTTAAGGTGAGGGAGAGGTTTCCAAGTTGCAGACCTGTTAAGTTCCCCTTGAAATTCTAGTATTTTCTAGCTCCAATCGTAGAACCAAATCATTCTGTGCCGGAGTACTCCGACCATCTGAAGTTTCAACATTTTCCACATGCGCAACATTGTCTTTCCTGATACCGCTCATGTCATCCATCTTAGCCTTTACCTTACTTTTAGGATCACTTGGAGGAGGAGGACGTAGAGGACCTCTGGATTTGGTATGATATGCTGATGATGCCAGTATGCACGAACCAACCTTAGGGTATGGGAATAATCAAAACAAAGAAAAGCAAAAAGGTAAACAAGTCAGTAGGGATTTTGGAAGAATATTTGCAGTATTTAAACATGTATTGCGGAACTATAACTTTGCGTCCTAATTTGGAGACCTCATTGTGCCTGAGGTAGGCCTAGCGACACATAGATTTGGAGAAGCTTAATGCCGATAACTGCCTCATTCATTAATGTAATAAATAAGTCAAACCTTTAAAATGAAAATAATTAAAAGAGTTGCTAGTGGCATTTGCCTTATTACAACCAATTTCTAAAATGACTTTAGAAAATCAAGTAAACAACAATTCTATTCTATTTGGTCCCGGAGGGACCTTCTCCAAGCTTGGCCTTCTTTCCCCCATCGATTAGATTCCCCATGTCACGTATGTCCAGCAGCAGATACGCCCTTGCTAGGTGTACTCCTTCGTTTCCCTCTGCATTCTAACAATCCGCGATACTTCTCTTCATCTTCCCCTCAAGTTTCATCAGACCCTGCTCTAAGTAATCCAACCTCTTCGTTGATTTTGTAGTAATTTCCCTCGATTCATTGATTAATTCCATGTCTACCTTGTGTTTTTCCAAATGTCTGGCCTCAGACTCAAGGATTCTCTTGCGCAACCTCTTGTATTTTACCTGTGCTTCAACAACATTGTCTATGACCCTGTTTCCTCGATCGATCCCTGGCTCGACTTCCCCTGCTATGTCATCATCCAACCATGATAGGTAGAAATACACATGACCAACGTGGTACCAATCCGGTTCGATGGTATCCTTATCCACAATAATCTTCAGATGCCACATGTGTTGGGCTTCACACTTGAATGGAATGGCATCACCTTGAAAGTCTGATTTGTAATGAACCATCTTGGAGACTCGCGATATGACCTGTTTTCTCCCAGCCTGTCTCATGACCCTGATAGGAGCATAAGGATATATACCCCTCAACCCGATCATCACTAAGTGAGGAACATCCCTAGACCTGATGATGAACTCGCTAGTATGGAACCACTCGAACATCCAATGGACCCTGTCATCAGTCAAATTGCTAAAGAAGTGTACCCAATCCACAACGTTTTCTAGTTGTGCAAACCTGTCTGGGATGAAATTCATGCTTTTTGGATGGTGGAAAGCTATGTGGTCATTCCATGGTCGCCGTGGAAATTCCTGACGGTACTGTCCTCTTTGAAGATGCTCCGACAACCATATCTGCAGCAATAAATTGCAACCCTCAAAATGTCTGAATCCCTTCTTGCAGCGGTCCATGGCTCGGTATATATCTACCACGATCATTGGGATAATAGTGTAAGTCTGTCCCTTAATCCCTTCCATTAATCTCTTGGTGACCATAGCCAAACGAGTGTGAATACTGTCTCCTTGGATTGGAGATACTATCGTACCTAAAAAACAGACGATGAACACAAAAACCCGACAATGAGTCCAACCTAGGGAAGTGATGGCATACTCATCATGATAAATATGGTAGGATGTGTTGTGCCTATAATGCTCGTAAAGGAAGTCGAAAGGTATGTAGGACTTCTTCAAGCAGACTAACTCATCATTCTTTCTAAGACCCATCATTTTCAAAAATCCCCTAGAAGTACGATTTTCCGGTACCAACAGACCAGGGATGTCCCTGAGTAGCCTAGAAAAACCTCATATTTCATAAATAAGGGGAGTCATCTCTACATTACCGAAACGAAAGACATCTCCCTCTTTTCATCCCAGAACATAGTAGCGGCCTCGATCAGTACATTGTTTGGCTGAATGTCTAGCAAGGAGGGTAAATTTTCGAGAACTCTTTTCACATGATTTTTGTCACTTGGCGAGAGATTTTCCCACCAGTATAGCAATAGAGGTGAGATACTTTGGACCATGCCTAACCTAGGGACTTTGTTCCTCATTTCTACAAAATAGATAAAGTTAGCCCTTTCCCCCCCCGGATTTGACTACTTACACATTAATGATTAGCATATCGACACGTCTTCTCCAAATAATGCACATATCATGACTGTAACCATTGGTATTATGGAAATCCTGATGGACTTTGGACAAGGCTTGCCTTATAGAGTTATTATGCGGACAACATACTAACTCATGCTAGGTTTGGTCATGATGCATGCATAGTTAACATCAGAGTAGGGTTTTCTATAGAAGTCTAGACTGGTACCCTCAAGCGGACAACTTGAGAGGGAAAGGCACGGAATCGTCGACTGCACCGCTGATAGACTAGTTTTACCGTAAATAAGCCTTTTCAAATTTAAAAAGGGTAATATAGGAAGAGTGAGGACACTCATAAAGTGTCGCTATGGTATTAATTGTGCACAAGGGGAATATGATGCAGAGCATGTAATTATGCAAATTAAAAAAACATCTTGGTATTTTGCATGATAAAGGCGATAAATGCGGTATTTAATAAATATAAAGACAGGAAAGAAAGAAAAACAAAGAAGTAGTTAGTTCGTATAATGGAAAAAATATAATAAAGAGGTAAAAAGGGGTAGGGATTGGGAAATACATAAAGATTGAAGCCATCGAATATGATTTGCATATTATAACAAGATTAAACGAATAATTGCATGTAAAGGAAAAATAGAAAGAGGATGTGCATGTAGCAAATAAAATGGTGAATTCAAGCATAAAATAATAAAGACACGCTTATCGAGGGAGACTAATTCAGACAAACCAAGTTCGTTATGGTTAGAGCCTAAATATATCCCCAACAGAGTCACCATGCCGTCGCGCCCCTTTTTCTCGCGAAATCGGGTTCGACATTAACAACTCTTTTAAAAGGGAGGAAGGGTTTATTAAAAGAGAGATTCGCCACCTAACGGATTAATGTACGTTAGGGAACCTATTGCAAATGACTCGGGTTTGCTAATTTGCGTCACCAAAGATCAGGAAGGGCTCAACTTACCTCGAGGAGAAGGTGTTAGGCACTCCTCGAGGTCCACAACGATGGGTCCCGACAAAACTCAAATCATGTGAATTAGTCTAAGAGAGAAGAGAAACAATGTGGATAAAGAAAGAATTATTTTAATAGGAATGGGGGGGGGGGTCTAAGTTTTTAGCCTAAAGGATCACCCCGTGCAACATAAATAATACTTCGTAACTCCATCAAGATGGGGTGTTACTCATATTATTTAGCGGGCACAGACTATCATCTCCTGCTACTCAATTACTATCTTTAAGTTATTTACCTAAAGCGTTCTAATCAATTCTAAGTCGTACCCTATGCGTGCACTACCCGTCCCTTGCCTATGGCCTAAGAGACGTTTGGACCTCTATTTTGGATGGTTCTAGACTTAACTTAGGTTGCTCAAAAAATGATAAAACTAGGCGACATACAAAACAAGTTGGACCTTCATGTAAAAGCAAATAAGGGCTCAAGTTAGCCTCCACACTTAGGCAGCAAATGCACGCAAACAAATTAGGCGTTTGGCAGTTTCAACAATTAAAGTCGATAGGCACTATAGACATGATTTCTATGTGGTTCTGGATTTTGATCATCCGGGCTGTTATGCAAAGTATAATTTCTAAGTGACATGCATAGTTGCTAATTGATTATGATTATGATTATAATTATAAGCGGTAAAAACTTATAGACATGCTATAAAGGTGATTTACGCAGTGTTTGGCAGTGATAAACACGAGAAATATTCAGAATTACTCAGTTTGTTCCTATAGGCATGCTTTCTAATAGTATTCAACGGGACAATGTTTTAAAGCCCAATTTTAGCACTTAACGCAGGTGAGGATTACCCTGTAGACATGATTCCTACCTTTGATGATTGAAACTAGTTTTAGTTCCTATAGGCATGTCTACTAAGTGGGCAACTATGATAATAGCATACCAACCAATTAAACCCTATAGGCATGATTTCTAAAATGCAGATTTGTAGAACATAGATTAACATGACCCTATGATCATGATGCCTAATGAATATGCTGTAATGCAAATTGAACTTTGGTTACTTTATTTCCTATAGGCATGGTATCTAACATGTAGAAGCAGAATAGGTTAGACGGATTAAACATCTATAGGCAGGTTATCTACCACACACAGTAACAGAACATATTCGAGAAAAGTAAACACCTATAGGCAGGTTATCAAACATACACAGTAACAGAACATATTCGAGCAAAGTAAACACCTATAGGCAGGTTATCTAACATACACAGTAACAGAACATATTCGAGCAAAGTAAACACCTATAGGCATGTTATCTAACACACAATAGCAGAACGTATTTGAGCAAAGTAAACACCTATAGGCAGGATTTCCACCCATTTCATGCAAATGTTAAAATAAACCCATTTTTCCAATTTTTACCAACACCCCAATTTTCATTACAAATAATTATTACAGACCAGAATTTAATGAATGAATTACAAAGTAAGTAGAACTATAGGAAGCCTGCAACAGGCCCAAATGCACCTGGATAGGCCAGGCCTTCAACTCATAGTAGCTCCAAAAGCCCATAGATACACAATAACCAGTAGTGAATGATTCACCCATATCTCCAGGATAAGCATACAAAACCCAAATCTCTAGTGTGTCATAGTTCCCAAGGGCTTCAAGAACCCGGGACAGTGCTCACACTAGAGAAAATGATCAGAAATAGTTTAAGGACGACTAGGGACCAAATCCTAGTGTGTCAGAGTTCACAAGAGTCTCATGTGAACCCTTAGCAATGCTCACACTAGGGAGGCCAGAGGACAGAACCTAAATAGCTTTGGCTTTCAGACAGCAAAGAGTAAGGATCCAGGAGAGTAGGATGGGATTAGGGGATACATTTAGGGATAGAATCACACAAACAAATAACAACACATTTGAACCTAAGCATACTTAATCAAGTTTTAAGGAATTAACAAAGTCCCATGCTAATAAGGTCAGTTCATAAACACGTTCACAGTGATAACAGAGATTTTAGATCAGACTAAGTCATAGGAAAGGAACACATTGATTAGCAACAAGAACTGATTAAGACAATTTAATAGGGATATCATAACATAGTGAGATCAAAACCAACCAGATCATATTATAACAGGTTCAACAAACAAACTGATGAATCTATTAAGGCACACATCTATACATAATTAACCAGTCCTTAGGAAAGTTATGAAAACATGTTTAACTCTAAAAGATAGTCCGAAATAACACAGAGTTAAGCAGATTTCATTAACCAATTCAACTAAGTATAACATGTCTTAACTACAAGTAATAACATTTAGGGTAACATGGTTTAATAGCAGTAACACATTAAGTAAGTAATCATAATGAAATGGCAAAGAATTCAATAACTCACCAGTTAAGATGAAACAGGGAAAAAGGAATCCAACAGTGTAGCAATTAGCACCAAACAAAAGCAAAAGACTTGAAGATTTTTGGCCTTGGCTTCCAGCCAGCCAGGAATCAAAACACAGAATAATATTGCTCTAGAGAGTATGAGTGTACAATTATTTATTTATTTATAGTAGTGAAAAGTTTTCGAACTCTGAATCTATTTTGTAAAGGGGAGTGTGGAGAGGTTTAAATAGTAATAGGATTGAACACACTAACATGGAAATAATTAGTCAAACACTAGAAAGGAAAGCACTTAAAAATCAATGAGGAAGGAAAATTTAAAACCTTAATTTTAGGTAAAATACACAAATCGGCAGAACATAAAAGGCAAAGATTCACATGCTGCATAAGATGAATATAGACATATAGACAGAAATATTATTCAAAAATCAAAGAATCGGACCAGATTTGGTTCTATTTTCTAAAATCCCAAATTTAGGGCAAGTAAAAATCGACAGAAAATAAAAGATTCACACTACGCATATAGACGAGATGACATTCAAAATTACAGAATTGAATCATATTTGGTTAGATCTAGAAGAGATATGAAACCCTACTTTTAGGTTAAGTAAAAAATCACAAAGAAACACAGAGATTCATAGAGATCCATATCATAAAAGAGCAAGGAAGAACAAACACAAAAAAGGTTAAGGAATTGAACCATTTTTGGTTCGAAGTTGAAGATATCTGCTTGCCATATTTAGGCAAGCGGTATGTAGAAGGTTCCAGTACCAAAGAGAAGTAAAATATGGCAAGAAACAATTAGGTAATCCCATGTCCGGTGGGATTAGGAGAGAAGATTAGGGGGAGACGACTAGGGTTTAGGGGCAGAGAGGTGAAAGAGTTAGGGGGGTTTGGTTAATTAAAAAAGCAGGAAGGGATGTATCAATGACTGGGATTTAAAATTTGACTGGGGCAGGTTAAAATGGACGGGTACCAACCGGGTTGTGGGGATTGGGTTAATTAATTTGGGCTGGGTATAATTGGGCTGGTTTATAGAGTATTGGGATGGGTATTAGGTCCGAAATTGATTAGGAATTTAGGCTAGTTTTTAAATACCTAATTTTAATCAAATAAATAATTTGTAAAAGTAATAAATTAGTAACAAAATATCATTTGTGCCTGAAAATGATTGAAAACAAGTATTCGACATTATAAAAATATAAAAAGGTTATTTTTTTCATAAATAAAGTAATTATAAGTACATATAGGCTATTATTGCAAAATGTGCAATTTTAACCTTTAAAAAATGCAAATGTAATTATACCAAATGTACTAAAAATATTTAAAACCTAATATGGGTGTAAA